>QRDG01001367.1:0-126153 GCA_012064385.1 Puccinellia tenuiflora
ACCTCAGAACAGTTAACACGTACAGGCACTCAGGCAGAAGAGATAGCTTCCCCTTAGGGTCAGGAGCTATCCTGATGGTCGAGAAGGTGTCGAGGTAATTGCACAGATACGGAACTGAATTGAAGCTGCTAATGATGCTCTCCCGTCTCCATGAACAACATTATTACGGTGGTGCCACACCCGGCCTCCAAAACAAGAAAATGACCCGAGCTCGAGTTCCAGCATCCATGTTATCAAGCTGCAGGTTCAGAAACCATTCGCGGCCAGTGTCCATGAGAGCACTCTCCGAAAAGGAAAAGGCACCGCACTCTCCTAATCAATTCATATCGCAACGTCCCTCCCGAGGATTCCACACAGCGATATTATGGTTTTCTTGATCCATGGATAAAAGACCTACAACAATCTACAAAGCGGCGATCAACCAGGCAAGCCATAGGCTCCACCGGAAGCTCACTGTTGAGGAAGAACAACCTAGTGAGCGCATCAATCCTGTGATCCGGCAGTGGATCCTCGAAATACTTTGCGTACCGTTGCAGACAATCCACCGGGTCTTCGCCCTCTACCTCTCGCATATGCCGAGACGCGACATGAGCACATGCCATCTGCGCGCGCTTAATGTAGGAAGCCAACTGATTTCACCGCTAGGCGAGAGCTGCGTCTACGTTGATCCTCTGGAACGGCCCGCCTGGCGCCTGAACATCCGGAAGAGACAGCACCGGGGAGGAGATGTACTGTCAGGTAAGAGTAAGATGCGGCTGATGATACAAAGGCGCAAGAGGAAAAGAACGGTCGGCGCGAGGCACCGTGAGTGCAAGTCATGAATTTGGAATATACTTACGGGCCAAGGATACGTGAAATGGCAAAGGAGTGACTCGGATTCTGATCGATCTGGATGAGAACACGGTCGATAAGAAAAGAGGACAGAAAAGAAAAGAAAAAAAGCAAATGAAGGATGGATCATTAACATTAAGCGCTGCTACCCTGGTCCCAGTCAATTCATATCGCAACGTCCCTCCCGGCCGGCCGGCCGGCCAGCCAGTCCCGAGCTATATATATGAGCAGGTGCTCGCACACCTCGCAGCAGAGCAAACAATACAGACACCTCGCAGCAGAGCAAACAAAGCAGAGCTAGCTATCCGCGCGCACCTCGCAGCAAGGTCCAAGGATCGATCGAACAGCTAGCCATGATGTCTGCCTCGCTCCTGCTGCTTCTCCTTCTGTGCAGTGTTCATCCTTTCGTTGCTCATGCAGCAGGGGATGCACATAGCATCTACGAGGTTCTTGCCACTGGCTCAGCCAAGGCTGAAGCCCTGTGCGCCGAGCCAAGAGGTAGTACACCATTGTCCTTGCCATGATCCATGCTTGTGCTACTTGCAGTTGCAGTTGTCTTTTCACTACCGTTCGCCTTCAATTTAGTTCCGTTAATTCGCAGGGACTCCGTCACCGTCGACTAGAGCCACCGTGCCGCTAAACCGCCGATACGGCCGGTGCTCGCCGGGGACATCCGCAAGCCCGCCAACCGTCGCCGACCTGCTCCGGCTTGACCAGCTCCGATATGACTACCTCCAGCGGAAGCTCCATTCTGGCACTGATGAGCTGCAGGAAGATGAGCTGCAGGAAGATGAGCTCTCCGTGCCGACCACCCTGGGCTCTTTCGTCGGCACGCTGGAGTACGTGGTCACCATCAGCATCGGCTCCCCGGCAGTGACCCAGACGTTGATCATGGACACCGGCAGCGACCTGTCGTGGGTGCACTGCCGCTCCACGTCCGGCTCGAACTGCGTCTTCGACCCCACGACGTCGAGCACCTACTCGGCCTTCTCCTGCACCTCCCCGGAATGCATCCAGCTCGGCCAGGCGGGCAACGGCTGCCTCAAAGCGGACTGCCAGTACGCCGTCCACTACGGCGACGGCTCCAGCACCTTCGGCACCTACGGTTCCGACAGGCTGGCGCTGGGTGGCTCCGAGCCGACGGTCATCGACGACTTCCAGTTCGGGTGCGGCCACGACGGAGCGGGGTTCCAGGACCAGACCGACGGCCTGCTGGGGCTCGGCGGCAACGCGCAGTCGCTGGCGTCGCAGACGGCGGCGACGTACGGGAACACGTTCTCCTACTGCCTTCCTCCCACCCCGCTCTTCTCCGGCTTCCTCACCCTCGGCGCGCCCAGCAACACGTCCGGGTTCGTGACGGCGCCGATGGTAAGAAACGCAAAGGTACCGACCTTCTACTTCATCTTCCTCCAGTCCATCATCGTGGCGGGAACGGAGCTCAGCATCACACCCAGCGTCTTCTCCGGCGGCTCGATCGTGGACTCGGGGACCGTCGTCACGCGGCTGCCACCGACGGCCTACTTGGCGCTATCGGCGGCGTTCAGAGCGAACATGACGCAGTACCCGCTGACGGATCCCAAGAGCCTCTTGGACACCTGCTTCGACTTCTCCGGCCACGACTACGTCATGATACCGTCCGTTGCTCTGGTGTTCGACGGGGGCGCCGTCGTCTACCTCGACGCGAACGGCATCATGCTGGAGAACTGCCTGGCCTTCGCTGCCACGGACGAGGACGGCAGCACCGGCATCGTAGGCAATGTCCAGCAGCGGAGCTTCGAGGTCCTCTACGACGTGGGACGGAACCTCTTCGGATTCAGGCCCAAGGCGTGCTGATCAGCATGCAGGCTCAGGTGTAGCAACGGAGCAGGGGGTCGATGTCTGTTCTGGGCTTCTTCTGGCAGCAGCTGGAGTAGCAGTAGTTATTTATTTATTTTTGAGAAAGACCTGCGTATATTCAACATAACAAGAGAACAGTACAGATTACAAACGCACGCCAGAACATCCGGAACTGAACAACCAGCACAACAGCATACAAGCTGAACCACCGCGATGTCCACCGCCACTTCCAAACGCCAGCAACGCCAGCAGAGGGAAGGAAGGCAGACGACCACCAACCCCGACAGGGAGAGCACCTCCACGCCTTTGAAGAACTAGAGCCACCCGGCGACGAACGCCGGGATCTGAAGCGTTGAACGAACAACGGCCACGGCGCTCTCAACCTTGATCCAGCACCAGACGCCCAGGAACGACCGTCCGCGCCGGAACAACCACCTTCAGGCCATCTCCCCTGCACTGGAAGCAGAACCGAGCCGAACCACGCCTTGGTCATACCTTCTCCCCTCGCCACCACGGCCGGCCGGAGAACGAAGAAGCAAGGCCATGCCAAAACAGAGCACGCTGACACCACCACTCCTCCCCTCGCCACCATGGCCGGCCGGAGAAGCTTGGGCAACACACCAAAGCCGGCGAACAGCACCTTGATTCGCCGAGCACCACCACGAAACACACTACCCCACAAGCTCCGAGCCGCCGCAGAAAGAGGCGACGGCACAGCGAAGAGCCGAAGACAGAGCCAGAGGACAAAATCCCTAACCTGCATGGTCGACGCCATCGCCTCGCCGTCCACGCAGCAGGAAGAGAAACTCCCTGAGCCCGAAAAGGCCAGGGCACCAAAAGCCAGCTGCTCACCGTCGAGAACCCGGAGGCCGTCGACGCGGAGGAGGAAGAGCAGTAGCACCAAACTCCACCCCGGCAGCACCCCTCCTACCACCGCGCCGCCGGCCGGAGACCTAGCTATCCACACCCTATGTACACGCCAAGCATAGATCCGGGGTTCCCCACCCTCCCGCCGCCGGAGCGGCCGACGGAGGGGGAGGGAACCCACGGCCACGCCGGCGGACGCGGGGGAAAACCGGGATCGCCTCCCCTTCGCCTCAGAGTACTGTAGCAGAGGAGAGGATAAGAGTAGGGTTGAAAATGGAACAGAAACGGAAGGAAACATGCTTTATCGTTTTCATTTCCGCTAGTCTCGCCGGAATCGGAAACGGAATCGGAAACCCCGGAAACGAATACGGAAGCGGAAATCACCGGAAATGAATACGAAACGGATACGGGACGGAAACGATACGAAAATGAACATTTGTCGGAACATAATAGCGGTATAATATGTTGGTTCGTACATCATGAATGAATACTAGAAAGGATGCAAAAACTCGATCCAAACGTAGTAGTTTGACATTTGATACGTACGTATACAACATACTCACCGATCGGTAGCGGAGGCGCAAGGATGAGTCGTCGAGGACTCAAGGCGGCGATCCTCTTGGAGACGATCGTCGAGGCGGCGGCCGAGGCGTCGCACGCTGCCTGCCCTATATGTACGTATGTGATTAGATTAATTAGGGTTTAGTATTAATAATGGACCTAACTAGTAACTAGAATATGCAATCGGGCCTGATTGCATGTAGGGCCTGGTTGTTGGGCTGTGTATGCGGAAACTTTCCTTATTCGTTAATACGGAATTTCCTTTTCGTTTCCGTTTCCTTCGGAATAGTCTTTATCGTTCCTTTGTCGTTTCTGTTTTCAAATATTCCGTTTCCGTTTTGTTTCCGCAAAAACCGTTTCCTTTTCCTTTTTTCTTTCGTTTCCTTTTTTTACGGAAACGACAGGAAAGTTTCCTTACCGTTTTCAACCCTAGATAAGAGGAAGGTGTCGGTGTGTAGACTGTAGACTCGCACGTCTGTGCATGTGTGTGAATGTGTGCATCACATTTATCCAGAGATCGGGTGTGAACTCTGTATGGCTTTTTATCTCCTTGATTGATGCGAACTTTTAAGCTCGTAATAAGTCACCCTTTATATCGGGAAAAAAATCTGCCACTGCGAGTCGTTTCGTTTTACAGGTTGAATAGAACGCCAGTTTTTTCTCGTCGCTGGGCCGCATAAGAAGCCAGGTTTGTCCACCGGGAGCCCCTATCTCTCGCTTCTAGCGAGTCATGTGGTCAGTTCGCCCACATCGATCGCTTCAGCGGTCCTCTTCTAGGGCCGGCCTTAGTCTGGCCCATGAATAGGTATGGTTTTCATTTTTCTACTCCCTCTGGTCAAAAAAAAAAAGGACGCACCTCCATTTCTATAAGCAGTAGGTACCTCCATTTCTTCGAAGAACGAGATGGTGATCATGACTAAGAAATGATTGATTCCCCTCCCTCACCGTTGTACCCGCTACGACCAGCCATTTTACGACACAACACAACTGAAATATATGGTATAATGTTTTAGAGGACATTACGGGGCAGCCGCATCCAGTGAATATTGCAGTGCGTAGCAAGGGAGAATATCTTATCGACCACTTAGGAGATGTTGTGGCAGGTCGTCGGAGCAGTGGACTCGGGCTAGATTGGGTTAGCAGCAGAGCGGTGGAATAGAGGTTGGATTGGGCGCATACCATCGATAAGGTAAGGAGTGAAGGTAGATACAGCGGAGGTGCATCGCTGCCTTTCGTCGTTGGTGGCTGATGGAGCCGGGGTGGTGAGCACGGAGGGCATGCATTGTGTTGCGCGCGACGGGCTATGGGGGTCAGATCGGGGCCGCGACAGTTCAAAATGAGGCAACACAACCCAGGCCGACCACTTCAGAGGTGTTGCGTGGCCGATTGTCAGGGCGGTAGATTCGGGATAGATTGGGCGAGCAGCGATGCGAGGCAGTGAATAGAGGCTGGATTTGACGCATGTGATAGACGAGGTAAGGGGGAAGGTAGATGTCGTGGAGGTGCATCGCCGCCTTTCTTCGCCGTTGGCATATGGAGTAGGGTGACGGGCTATGGGGGGCTGATCGTGGTCGGGTCGGTTTAAAATGAGGCGACAAAACCTAGGTTGGCCACTTTGTGGGTGATGCATGGCTAGTTGTCGAAGCAGTGGATTCGTACTCGATTGGGCGAGCAGCGGACTAGTGGAATAGAGGTTGGATTGGGTGTCTATGATGGGCAAGGTAAAGGGGAAAGGAATATGTGGTGGAGGTGCAGCGTCGTCTTTCTTCGCCATCGATGGATGGAGCATGGGTAGTGGTCATGGTGGCGGGCGCATCAGGCACGATGGCGGGCGCGACAGACTATGGGGGTCAGATCACCCGATCGGGATGGTTCAAAATGAGCCACTCGCCAGAACTCAGCCAATTGACAGTCAACAACATTGATCAGACATATGCATTTCATGTCGGCTCACTTGTCATGACTTAGTCAATTGACGGTCAATGAGTTTGGCCCACCAGAAACATCCCGTTTGGGCATTTACAAGACTAGAGAGGAGCAACGTGGGAAGCCGCCAGGCTAGGGAGCGACTCCATCTTCCTCCTCCGAGTTCCACCGGCGAAGGGGCTGGTCCCCTCTCCCTCCGCTTGCTGCTCCGGCGGTAGGAGGGAGGGGGGACCCCGTTTCCTCCGTTCCGACATGAAATTTAGGGTTGGGATAATTTTGGCGTGGTGCGTCGGTGAGGTGATGGGAGAAGCGCCTGGGCAAATAAATCTACCTCAACTCCAATCCCACACTGGCGTTGTCCTTCATGGCGGCGTCTCGAAGTTGGTGGCATCGTGTGCTTACCGATCCTTCAGATCGGCGGCTTTAGGGTTCATGGATGGTGTCGGCGAGGCGGTGACGGCGATTCCATCAGATGAGTTTTTCCTCCTGCTCTGTCCACATTGCAGCGGCGTTGTCTTCGACACCATGGTGGAGCAGAGAGGATTTGTCCAGGAGTACGTACAGACGACTGTCTATGATGGTGACTGTTGGAAGATGGTGCACCTTGTGCTGGTTTTCTGGTTGGAGGCTGATAGTTCCGATTCCCTACTCCGACGTCGTCGTGCGGGGGTGTCAGTTCTGAAGTTCGATGGCGTGTCCGGGGTCATGTTGCCCCGGTTTGATTCTTTCAACGGCAATGGTTTGTCCTATGGCAAACTATTTTGGAGGTCCGAAAAGTTGTTGATCTGTGATGGAGCCGCGTCGAGCTCGGGTGAAGAGGTGATTTGTCTTTTTTTTTTGTGGCTGCTACGGTGGTGCCGAAGGAGAGGGATATGTGTTTGTTTGTCACATATGTTTCTCCTATCTTTCCAGATCTGTAAGATCGGTGTATAACGTGACTTGTAACTTGATCCATATTTTATAAATAAGATACGTATTACCAGCAAAAAAAAAGGAGCAACATGGGAAAAATGAGGAGAACTTCTAGCGTGAGATAAAAGTGAGTAGTAGTATGCGAAGTGGGGAACGGAAGTAGATTATCACCACGTCAAGTCGTCAACAGATCAAATTCTTATAGCAACTCTAGGAGATATCCTAAATATTCATCCTCTAAACTTGTTCGGACCCTTTCCTCCCGCCTGCATTCGTTTTTTCTTTTCTTTCGGATTATAGGAATGTGTACAATCTGCGTCGTACTAATGGTATCCTTATCTTTATGACCCATATTTGTTATAGAAAAAATGTATGGCCATTATAAATTTGTTCCTAACGATTACTTCCTTGTTTAAAAATAGATGCTTTTTGGCCCCTAATTTTTCTTAAATACTTGTCCAATTACATTTTGAATTACAATTTAAGTCACTTCCTTCATACTTTGTCCTAAATCGATGTAATAAAAAGAACATAATAGTATAAATATATATTTGAAACATATGAACCACTAAATTTGGCCTAATTTTTGTGATTTAACATTTTCAATCATTATCCACCTTGTTTGCTTACAACCCTTCTTCCCCAAAAAGAAATTTTAATTACAATATTAATCCGATCCTTGTATATAACTTAATTATCACTATTCACATTAATCCTATCCTTTTATATACCTTAATTATTACTGTTGATCTCTATCGTGAATCATATTGATTTATTGCCATTAATGTGTCCTTATCTTTGCTATTAATTTATTATATTAAATGTGTCCTTATCTTTGCCGGTTACAGACATGTGTCCACTATAAAAGGATCATCATTTGCCTTTCATTAGCACACTCAACCATCCAAAGGGGACGCAACAAAACACCACCAGTACCAACTCAATCCTAGCGCTAAGTTTACAGCAGGAAATGAGGAGCACAAGGATTCTATTTCTGGCGTTTGCCCTCCTAATGCTATCATCGGGTATCTACTCAGCAATTCCGTGTGCTTCGAGTTTGACTATCTACACCCTAGTAGTGCATGCGAATTTGTGACATAAGTACATATTGCATATATAATTGGTCTGATATACATATCCTTTTCCTTTCAATACACAGCTATGGCAACTTCTAAGATTGTATGCAATCATATCATCAAAGACGGGCCATGTAATGACAAAGATTGCCTTTCTTACTGCAAAAAGTTCATCTCTCCACCCGGCGGCCCATCCGCCATGTGCGTACCCCAGGGATGCAAGTGCTATATCTGCGGAGGACTACCGCCGCCAGACTCACCATCTAACTAGGTCAAAAATGACATATACATGGATGTATCATCTTTTTCACAATTGATGAAATAATGAATAATTCTGATTCGAGTAATGTGGCCTAGTATGGATCAATAAAAATAATTTATAGTACCAACAATATAAAAAGTGCCGACAATGTTTGCATGCTTACCAATGGTAATGAAAAGTGTTGGCAATCTTTTTGATGCTCATATAAATTTGATACTATTGTTGAAGAAGCTCATACTTGTCGTGAAACATGTGTGTTCTTGTTGTCCTTGGTTTGAGGTACTTTGAGTAGTCGTTGGGGAGGAGACGGACTCGGGGACCTTATGCCACCGGAGGGATGGCAGAGGTTGCAACATCAAGCGTGATGAATTTCTGCCCCCAAACGTTGATGAGCGCGGAGGTGGCGTCGCGCATCCTCCCTGCCACTGTTGTCGTAGTCACTAGGGTAGGCCCCATGTTTCTGGATCGGTAAAAGCGAGCATTAGGAGGCCGCTGGCAACACCACAACTAGATTGAGAGCACAATGGACCATTTGGTTACCTGCAACCACTCATGCAACTTTTTTACATCCCCAGGGCCTGCCTCCACAAGGCCTGCCCCCCCCCCCCCCCCCCCCCTGGAGGCTGCCCCGTGAAGGTTGAAACCAAACACCAGGTCGAAGTGAGAGGTCGTAGAAAAGTAGGTGGGCGTTGGTAGATTTGCATGCATAGCATTTGGTTGTGACGGCGTGCTGCATACGATGTGAGATAGGCATGCAAGATTCTCTGACACCTTGCATGTCTCGTGTTGTGTGATTGTTGCATGAGAGGATGCATGAGTGGAAACCGCTGAATCGGCCGTTTCTTTAGGGCCAAGGCCAGCACTGCTTTGAGGTTCGTGTCATGCAAGATTTCGAGGCTCATAGATAACCAAACAACGCGTAGAGTAAAAGGTTCCATTTTGTATCAGTCTACCAATTTCTTCTAATTTTCATACAAGCTTACCTACTTTGCTACACGTACCAAAAATGCCCCAAAGGATACAACGTATTCATTCATCATGCATGGTAGAGCGTAGAGGAAACCGGGGTTCCATGGGGTACCGAAGAAAACCGATCTGGTTTAGGGTCCTCGTCATGAGCTCCCAATGTGACAACTAACTAATTACTTTGGCACCACATGGCCATATAAAAGAATTTATTTATATATATATATATATATATTTCGTTAAAGTTGTGATTTTTTGTTCATAATTGTGCTATATATACGTAGAGTAGTCTGTGGGGATTTGTGGAGAATTTTCCAAGCAAAGGAATTGTGGTTGCTTTGGAATATAGGACTTCAGTTTCCCATATTTACATTAGAGTTTTAGGTGCAAAATCGTAATAAATTAGATCAAGAGTGGAAAATATATTGGTGAAATATTCCTTTGTTTCACAGAGAGAGGATGTTACGACGCCAATGTCATTCACCGAAAATATCAAAATAAAGTTCCATTAAACCCTAGGAAATCCAAATGAAAATATTGACACACGATTTATTTGCTGGAAAAAAAGAAGAGTTAATGGAAATTGGGGTGTTGTAGTTTCTGTAGGCCAATGACTGAGCGGTGTATGCACAACATGGGTATAGTGACTTCTGACGGCCCTTTTTACTTGTCTCTTCAGGTAACATCATCGCATTTTAGCTGAGGCATGCGTTTTTTTCTTCGTGTTTACGTGCCTCTGGGAGTGATCTGTTGATGTGCGTTTTTGTGTTTCGCCTTGCTTCTGCGGCTATTTTCTCGGGCAGATTTTGACTCTTCCCCGGTTGGTTTTTCCTAGGGTTGTTCGCATCCGCTACGGACGGCTAATGTTTTATGACCTCCATCCCCTTCTGCTCAACTTGATTTGTGTCTAATTCGATCCGTTGATCAGAAAGGAACAATAAGGAATGAGGAAGAAGATGGAGTTCCTAGACTTCGATCAGAATCCGTTGTTCTTGGTCCCTCTATATATGTAAGCTGGTTTTTTATGACGGATTTTGCTATGTTCGTGGGCAAATGAAAGCCTCTGATTGCACACTTGCCCATGTTTCAGATATGAGGGGTTCAACGAGCATAATCATATTCAGTACTAATGTAACTTGTATTCTCGTGTTATGTTTCAACTTATAGTTTCTCTTTCTTCAGAGTTCTAACTTTATCCATGAACTTTTCTGGTTGTTTGATGAAAATTCTTCACATCTTTCTTTGCACGACTGAACTTACGCCCATTTTTTTTAAAATAATACCTTTTTTATAAAAAATTCAGAAATAATACGAGATTTGAGAAATTTGCAAAAATAATACGGCCTCGGCCTGGCCCAAACCGAGCAGGCCTGTCGGCCACGCTCAAGCCGAGCAGGCTACCACCCGGGAGCCCCTATACCCCGACCTGCGCGGAGCCTGCTCGCTCCCGCACGCAGGGGATTTCGGGATGGGCCTCCCTGACGGGGCCCAACAACAGGTACTAATATTATTTTTTCTGTTTTGTTTTGTCTTTTTCATTTTTTATTTTCTGTTTTTACTGTAAAAATTGTGTTCACAATTTGTAAAAAAAAACATACATAAGAAAATTAGAAAATATTTAAATCTATTTGAACAAAAAATTAAAATGAACATTTATAATATTATAATGAATTTTAAAATATGAATATTTGTGGTATTTGAACATTTCTTCAATTTGAACATTTTTCAAAACATGAACAATTATGTTATTTGAACGAATTTTCATTAAAACATTTATCTTATTTGAATGATTATCAAAACATGAACAATTATGTTATTTTAACGAATTTTCATTAAAACATTTATCTTATTTGAATGATTTTCAAAACATTAACAATTATGTTATTTGAACGAATTTTCATTTAAACATTTATCTTATTTGAACGACTTTCAAAACATGAACAATTATGTTATTTGAACGAATTTTCATTAAAAGATTTATCGTATTTGAATGATTTCAAAACATGAACATTTATGTTATCTAAACATTTCTTAAAAAACCTTTATCTTATTTGAACGATTTTCAAAACATGAACAATTATTTTATTTAAACGAATTTTCAAATGTGAACATTTTTGTGTTATTCAAAAAAAATCAGTAAAAACATTTTTTAATAAAACATTGATCTTATTTGAACGATTTTCAAAACATGAACAATTATGTTATTTGAACGAATTTTCGATAAAAACATTTATCTTATTTGAAAAATTTTTAAAACATGAACAATTATGTTATTGAACGAATTTTCAATAAAACATTTATCTTATTTGAACGATTTTAAAAACATGAAAAATTATGTTATTTGGACGAATTTACAATAAAACATTTATCGTATTTGAACGATTTTCAAAACTTGAAAAATTATGTTATTTGATTTTTTTTCAAAAAATAAAACCTAAAATAAACATAAAAAGAAAGAAAAAAGAAAAAGAAAAAGAAAAACGAAATGCAAAGAAGAAAAACGAAAAAAGAAAAAGAAACGGAAAAATGAAATAAAAAAAACTCTGTGAGGATGCTTTTAATGGGCCAGCCCACTAGCTGCGGTGGGTACGCGGAGCGCGGTAACCTCCGCGGTACGCGGAGTATAGGGTTTCCCCTGCCACCCTGTCGGTCGCCTGCAATCGGCCAGGCCGAAGCCGAGCACGCCCTATCGTCGTTGACTTTCCAGACCCCGCCGACGACGTAGAGCTCGTCCCCGTCCGAGAGTTCTAGGATTTGAGCCTCGACTCCCTCTTCCTCCTCGCCTCCAAGCTCGGCCGGGACGCTCGAGCGAGAAAATCGTCTCTATCTTCGTCGCCCTCGGCCACGGCCGCCGCCGCCGGAATTCGCCGCCCCCGGTCATCCTCAAGCACGAAAGTCTACACCTAGACCCCGCCGTGAGCTCCTCGTTCCTTTCCCGACATCCCCACTTTGATTCCGTGGTTGTGGCCATCGTTCCGCTTGAATTCGAGCTCGGCGCCACCATGGCCGATTGGCCGCCATGACCAGGAGTGGGACAGGGAGCGAGCTCCGGCCGGGAACGCATCACGACACGGGTTGGGAGGCGCGCGAGCTTGCCACCGATGGCCGAGGGCGACGATTGGTCGGCCTAGAAGTCAACGACGACGGAAATCGGTGTCTCCCGTCGGCTTCGGCGTGGCCGATTGCAGGCGATTGACCAGTCCAGCTCCAGCACCTGCTCGACTTCAGCGAGGCCGATTAGGCCTGCTCGGCTTGAGCGTGGCCGACACGGTCTGCTCGGTTTGGGCCAGGCCGAGGGCGTATTATTCTTGCAAATTCCTCAAATCGCATATTATTTCTGTAAATTGTAAAAAAAATATTATCTAAGAAAAATGAGGCGAACTTACTGGGATCATTCCCATTTATCCTTTACTGACTACCAGCTTGCAGCATTTTGATGATCGAGCATGGTTTAATCAACAACAATCAATATTTCGAGATTAAAGAAAAATCCACCCATAATACATAGGAAAGCGTAACACGTGTTAATATCCCAATGACAGAGATTTACATCTCATATCAACAAGTTTGATTCCACGAAAATGGATACAAATTATTTCACCATCATAAAAAACAATCTGTAACTCTTCGAACAAATGGGAACAAACATGCACACAAATATTGGGTTGAGGAGGCTTCCCGGTGAATGCAAACAAGAGGAACGATGTCGCTACCTCGTCATCGATGAATCCGGCAACGGTAGTGTAGAGGGAAGACATGTCGAACATTATCCTCACCGCGCATGTTCTGGATTGTCTGATCTACTGTCCAAACGTTCGGGCATGTTCAGGGCAATTTCTAGGGCAAGTCCAGACCCACGTGGGGGAGGGCAAGTCAATAGAGCAAATTTTCACTTGGGATTTTGTGCTAGTGTATAATAGGATAAAATTGATTCTCACATGAGTCCAAAACGTCAAGTCTTTTTTTTTTGAAATTTTAAACCACTTATATTAGGTCAGCAAGCCGCCTCATTAAAAACCTTCTAGTCCCCTTAACTACCCTGGTAAGGAAAAGAGTGCGTCTGAAACTTGCCGCATTTTAAACATTCACGCTTACATCATCGACTAGAGTACTCATCAACCAACCCGGGGGTTCGTTGATCCAACTAAGAGAATTTCTATTACAAAAACTATGTCTAGCTATCATATGAGCAGCATAATTGGTTTCACACAGGCAATGTTTAAATCTAACTCTCCCAATTGAAGCTGCCAATTGAAGCTGCCGTATCCAGACATTCTGCAAAAATAGCCGCCGCCGCATCCCACCATTGTAGTCGCCCCGTGCAAAAATTGATCACATCTAGGGAGTCTGATTCTGCTTCCACATTATGAAACCCTAACGAATTGCCATCATTAATCCATCTCTCATAGCCATTGCTTCCATGGTTATCACATCAGCTCCTCAATCGACATATATGCCTTGTGCCGCAATAAAATTTCCATGATCATCTCTTAGCACAGCAGCAGTAGCTCCTGCGCCCACATCTACATGGAAAGAGGCGTCAACATTTAACTTCACAAAGTTTGGGCCCGGCTTCACCCATCTTTCCTCATTGCTGCCTACAGTACGATTCAAAGATTTCTTATAATTATTAGTAATTGCTAAAACAGACATAGGCCATCTCCAGACAGGGGGGTCTGCTCATTATGAGTTACTTGTCTTCTTATCCACCATAGATACCATCCTCCAGTAAGCAGAATTTCCTTAAAGCCAACACTAGACATCACAGAGACCGAATTTGAATCGTCAATAAGCAATTCTTCCAAAATTACTGAACCAGAGCGTTCCGATTGAATTTTATCAGAAATTCGGTCTAAAATTCCCAGCCTTGTCCAAAGTTCAACTGCTGGTTGGCACTGAAACATTAAGTGTTTAACATCCTCCGCCGCTTGATTACATATGGGGCAGCTCCCAGATGTACCAATATGTCTGTTTGCAAGTATGCACTCTCCACCCAAAAATCTGTATTTTTCGTGGAACCTGAAGTTTCCAAAGTTGTTTCCATATGACCGGACTAGAGGAAGGCCCAGCACTCGGAAAGGAATTTGCATGGCCCCTAAAAGTGTGTATCCACTGTGAATGATAAGCTGATCGGACAGAAAAAGTACCCGATCTGTTTAGGTGCCAAGCAATGAAATCATCGAAGCCATGATGATATAAAGGTATCCTCAGAATTCTACTAACATCTACAGGGTTAAAAATATCATTAAGAAGTTCCTCATCCCATCCTCCAGTACCTGGATCAATCAGATCACTGACCCTTGAATAGACTGTATTCATCCTCGGGGTAATAACTTTCCGGTCAGGACTTGAGGGAATCCACGGGTCATTCCAGATATTCACATTTTCTCCAGTTCCAATTCTCCAAATATAGCCTCTTTTAAAAGTAGGGATACTTGCAACAATACTTTGCCAAGTGTAAGAAGATCCATTTTTTGGTCCGGCTTGCAGCAAGCTAGAATTAGGATAATACTTCGCCTTCAGAATACGAGCACACAACGAATCTGGATTGGTAATTAATCTCCAACATTGTTTGGCTAACATTGCAAGGTTAAAAGAGTGAAGATCTCTAAATCCCATACCTCCCTCACTTTTCGGAAAGCACAGCTTCCACCAAGAGTACCAATGCATTTTCTTATCATCTTCATCATCCCCCCACCAGAATTGAGCAATTAAATCCGTTATGTCCTTACATACTCCTTTTGGAAGATTAAAAACCGACATTGCATATACTGGAATAGATTGTGCTACTGCCTTCAATAAAATTTCTTTGCCCCCAAGGGACAAATGTTTTTCCATCCAGCCCTTCAAACGTATCTTTATTCTTTCAATAAAATGTTTAAAACAATCACTCCGATCCGCTCCAACCATTGCAGGTAACCCCAAATATTTATCCGATAATGCTTCCGTGTCAATATGTAATTCTTGACAAATATCCGCCCTAGTATCCACATTAGTGTTAGGGCTAAAGAAAATGCTCGATTTGGCCAAACTTACCATCTGTCCCGAATTAGCACAGTAAGTATCCAACACGTGCTGTAAGGAAGTTGAATTTAACACATCCGCTTTCATGAGAATTAGAGAATCATCAGCAAATAAAAGGTGTGAGACTGATGGTGCATTTCTGCACACTCTAATTCCCTCAATGCCACCAACTTCTTCTTCATACTGCAACATGCTAGATAAACCTTCAGCGCATAAAAGGAATAGATAGGGAGAGAGCGGGTCACCTTGCCTGATACCTCTTGTAGGGGTGAAACAATCCGTCTCTTGAGAGTTAAACCGCACTCTGTACTTAACTGAACTTACACACGCCATGATCATCTCTATCCACTGTGGATTGAACCCCAACTTAACCATCATATTATGCATATCAAGCTTAACTGCACATAACCCAAACTGTCCAGCCCTTTTGTTTTTGATCTTATGCACACACTCGTAAGCAATAAGAACATTATCTGTTATCATCCTTCCGGGAACAAAGGCACTCTGTGTTGGTGAAATAATATCTGGTAAGATAGTTTTCAATCTGGCCGCCAACATCTTGGAAATAATTTTATAAAGAACATTGCAAAGACTAATTGGACGAAATTGAGTCACTGCCTCCGGAGAATCAATTTTGGGGATCATCACAATAGTTGTATCATTCCAATCAGCCGGGATTTGTCTTGTATTAATTGCAAACAAAACTTCTTGAGTAATATCGGGACCAAGAATGTCCCAATATTTTTTAAAGAATATTGCATGAAGTCCATCAGGCCCAGGCGCCTTCAAATCACCGATGCTAAAAACTGCTTTGCGCACATCATCAGCTGTATAAGGGGCTAACAACATTTCATTCATAGGACCGGTAACCTTCTGTTCCACTTTCTCTAGTACTGCAGGGTCAGTTTGATCCACCTCCGACGAAAAAAGATTAGAAAAATAATTTTGAACATGAGAATTGAGAGCATTCATACCTTCTAACACATCACCATTCTCATCCTTCAGGTTTTTGATGAAATTCTTTTTCCTTCTCGCAGAAGCATAAGCATGGAAAAACGATGTATTTTTATCTCCATTTTTCAGCCAATTCGCTCGAGACCTTTGCATCCAATGTATTTCTTCAAGTTCTAACAGATACTCTATCAACTCAGCAAGTTCCTTCCTTTTAGCATCATTATCATCAGTCATTGGTCCACTCATAGCCTTCTCCAACTCCCTTTGTGCCTGTCGCAATCTCTTCTTTGGTTTTTTAAGAACACGTTGATCCCAGTCATGGAACTCCCGATGCATACGTGACAACCTGTAGTGTATACTGGTTGTCTCATGTTCACCATTCACTTTGTCCCAAGCTTCCCTGACCGTATCGTTGAAGCTATCTTCTCGCAGCCACCTTGCTTCAAACCGAAGGGGTTTAGCATTGCCCCCACCCCCATGGAATGAGTAATACTCAGTGTTAACTAGCAGCGGCCGATGGTCAGAACGTGCAAAATCCAAGTTTTGCAACGCCGCATTCGGAAACAACAACCCCCACTCCTCGTTGATCAGCCCCCTGTCTAATCTTTCCCGAATCCTCCCCCTACGCCAAGTGAACGAGTCTCCAATAAAACCCAAGTCTCTCAGGTTACAATCATCAATAGCCTGCTGAAATTCTTGCATATAGCGTGGAGGTCTTGGGTTACCGCCTTCCTTTTCAGTCAAAAACATAATTTCATTGAGATCTCCTATCAAAAGCCACGGGAGATTATGATTTTGATGCAAATGACGCATCCGGTCCCAAGTTTTGTACTTATCTTCCCACCGAAATTCTCCATACATTCCGGTGAGCCTCCAAAAGTTACTGCCTTCTTTTATTTTAACATCGATGAACATAGGGTCCAGTTCCAAGAGGTCAACAATAATCTCCTTTTTCCAAAACAGCAATAGCCCTCCTTTCCTCCCATCACCAACACAAACAAACTTCCTGTCCATTCTCATACGACGTCTCAAGCACTCCGCGGGATACGATTCAAGATGTGTCTCAGAAAGAAAAATAACATCAGGATCATTTTTGCGCTGGACATCCAGCACAGACCGAACTGCCGGGTCGTTCCCAAGTCCCCGACAGTTCATTACTAAGAGTTTCATTGCTCCCGGCGGTCACTCTCGAGGAGTGCCGCCGATCCTTCATCATTATCCACGCTTACGGTACTAGTTATTGCTTCACCATTAATTCCTTTGCTCTTCTTCTTATTCAGACTCTTCTGAGGAGTCGATAGGGGATCTGAATTCACCTGGAGATTTGGTTGAAACTGATTAACCAAAGCTCCCGGTGGTTGTGCCTGAAACGTGACCAAAGCACCCCCAGTTTGGTCCTTCATCTGCACTACTGTAGTTGAGTCCATCGCCAATCTCTTCCTTGCTGTTGAAGTTTCCTGGGTCATGGTGCCCTCCATGTTTCTTTCCCTAACATTGGGTATAGAATTGTTACCCTCATCCATCGCATGCAGGCTGTTCCACCTCCAGTTAACCTCGTCAGGGATACCCCCATTCCGATCAAGATCTTCAGTAGGTTCCCTATTATTCATTCCTCTTCCAAAACCCCTACCCGCAGGGCCTCTTCCTCTACCTCTCATACCACGTCCAGAGCCCCACTCATTGTTTCTTCCACGCCCTTCATCAACTAATATGAAATCACCCCACTCAAACTTGGATTTATCATGTTCACCAGTACCACACTCTTCATGCCAATGACCAAGCAGACCACAATTCCAACAAAAATTCGGCAGCTTCTCATATTTTATTTGATACCAATCTCTCTTGCCGCCTCTAGTTATTGGCACAAAACGGATCAGTTTCTTATCAATATCCAGCTTAACCCGGATACGAACAAAAGCCCCGACAAACCCCGTCGGGTGTTGGATCTGTACTTCTGAAATCTCACCCATGCTACGACACATACCTTTGATCACATGTTCCTTCAAGTAATTATCCGGGAGTTTGAGTACACGTGCCCACACTGCAAACTTGCTCAGTATGATCGTATTAGGGTTTGTGAACCCGTCGTATTCTTCAATCAGCACAGCTTGGTTTCGAAACAACCACGGGCCTCCGTTCATGGCTGTGTTCCAATCTGCCAAACATCCAAACTGAACCGTGAACAGATTCTCCTCAATCCTCCTCCACCGAACTTGCTTTGCAGAATTCCATGCCGATCTCATCTCCGCATACAACGCCGAGGGACTGAAACCCTTACTTGTGTGAACTTTCGCTATGGCCAGCCACTTCGCCTGGGCGTTCGGCGCATCAGTCTCCTCTTCCCAGACGAATTCATCTTCAACCTCTCCCTTGAGATCGAGTCTCTTCAGCAGATCGTCGACGTCTTCCTTCCCCGGTCCCGCCTGGCTCAGGCCTCCCGCGTTCGCCATACACTCCTCCGATAGCGCCGCACACCCTCCGCAGAGAGGACAGCGAAACTCGGAAGAAACTCTCGGTGGCAGTCGCCGCCGGAGGAGAACGAAACCCTAGCTTTTTTCGGCTAGGGGAAAAATTCAAACGTCAAGTCTCTTGATACATATGACGCGAGATAAATACATATGAAACCATAGAAAGAAAGAAATCCTTAGCTTCTCTTTCATTTTTTGGGTGGTCCTTTTACGTAATACCTAAACATAAGGCTTGTCTAGGCCCTGTTTGGATACGGAGTTTTAGCCGAACCGGTTTCCACTAAACTCGTTTGAGACCCTAACCGCACAAAACTATGTTTGCTTGGCCTAACTAATTTGAGGATAAGTAGAACTTGGTTTTCGTAAAACCGTAAAAACAAGTTTTGGGAAAAACGACTATTAGAGGTTTTTCCGTAAACCAGTTTAGGGTATCCTTATTCTTCACCGTCGTCAACCCATCTCCATCGTGATTCGTCCAGCCCTCGATGACTTCCGTCCGGGTTGGCTCTGATAATCCCTGCTTGGAGCTAGCTCGCCTCCGACCAGTCGGCGGCGTCCAGCAAGACGAATCCTATCGGGGAGTAAAGGGACAAGCTGCGGCGGTCACGAGAGGAGGCGGACGCACGGCGGAGGACATATCTAGTACGCGGAAATATCAGGAGGGCCTGCGCCGCCTGTGCATTGATCGTCACCAGTAGCAGGCTCCGCCATCTCGGCGGCCAGCCAGCAAGCAGCGAGCGCTCCTTTCAGCTCTTTTCAATTCCATGAAGATTGATGATACATTGGTTCGTGAACTGGTTTATTAGGTATTGTTCTCGTCGTGACCCCGCACCATGCCGGCCGGCCGGCCGGCACCAGCGTGTGGCCGTGAATCGGTTGTTTCTTCAACGGCAGAGACCATTGCATCACCGGTGACTGCGGCAACGCCTGGCATGCACCGTCCAGCAAGCCCTTGTTCGCCCATGTTCATGTCTTGCACATCAGTACTCATATGTGTGTTTTGTGCCTCGAGTCACAACCAAACATGGTTTTTGTTAAACGCACTCTAACAGAAAAACTACTTAAAACTGGTTTTGCTAAAAATCCTCCTTAAACTCATTTTCTCAAAACTAACTCTAAATTCACCTAATCCAAACAACCACGTAGGAATGATTAGTGCCCTCGTTTACACGTGCGCCAATGCTTTTCAAAGGAGCTTATTATGCAATGAACATAATTGATCTTATTGCAAAATCATTGTCTTACTTCATAGATTCGAGAGAATAGGAGAACAGTAGCCTGACCTCAAAACTTTGAATTGAAGGATTTGATTACTAAATATTCGATGGGAATGGATTCACAATAATTCTAAAAAAATTATGAATTTTTTATTTCATAATCATTTCTATTTGATTCTATACTAACACAAAAATCAACTAATGGCATAGATGCCCTTTCCAGAATGATACGAATGAAGCTGATAGAGCGACTAGTGTGGCCGATATGTCAGACAATATTCGGTTTGGATAGGTGGTCGGTAATGCTTTTATCGGCCAATACTTATAACTATGCGACATACCATAACGTCTGTATGCGTCTTGCATAATTCCATAATTATGTTTTATACTTATAACTATGTGACATACCGTATGCGTCAAGTACTAGATTTTTTTGGACTTATTATTAATATTTTTTGTACATAACAGATTTTTAATGTAACGTACCGGGATCGGTACTATGCAGACTTGAGCGATCTCCGCCAAATCTGCATAATAATGATCCTAGGACGCCCACCAGGCATAATGTATACGTCGCAACACACAAGTATGCGGCTGAAATTGTGATGATCATTACAATAGTTCACGATGGAACACACAAAAGAACATATATTTACAACAACGACTCACCGAGTCAAGAGTACAAAGGATACATTACAAATATCCAATTACAACGGAAGCGAAATAGTGCCCGGCTACGGACAAGATACAAATTGGGCTAAGAGTCCTGAAGATGAACGAATGCACCATAACACTACCCAGGCCAAGCCGGAGGGATTCCCAAGCTAACGTCGTCAGACTTCAAACCTGTCGGCTGTATTGTAATAGCAGCCCCGAAGGGGTCTGTACTAGTAGAAGTACTGGTAAGGAATACTCACAAGATATCAAAACTTGAATTCCGGGGAAAGAGGGTTAGCGATTGAGGTGGCGGCAAGCAGCACTAACAACTTATAGAGACACGCTACGACTTTCGTCTAATTAGAATAAGGAAAGAGAGCGCATCTCGATCTAGTCTATTCTACTCACCAAACAAAACCCGCCCTGAGACAACTCCATCGTATCAGAAACCCACGAGGAAGAAGTCCGGGCACTCACACGTTGATCAAATTTTAATCAATTTAATTATTCGAGTAGAGCTATTTACTATGCAAATTTACTATTTAAGAGTACGGTGATGTCTATGATCTTTTTAGCCAGCACATTACCCAAGTCGTCCATAACCGCGGACTTGGCTTTTTGAAAAGATTTAACCCTGCAGGGGTGCCCAAATATTACCATACACGTTCAATCAACCACATGCCATAGAGGCATTTAGATATCTTAACACGACCTTCCCCATTTCTACTACATTGGATAGAGAGCCACCTATCTGAGACTGATCCACGTCGGGAGCCCGGCCGAAACTCCTTTGCAGGCCCAAACGTTGCGTGAACGGCTTCGAGAGGATAACACTCATACGATTTCTCCTCCTTCCACATGCGGTAAACGCACGGTCCGCAAACCTATATGCGCCCCCCATAGTTGTAACCTCTCATCTTCAACATGCTTGTGCGTATGCTGCAAAAGGTAAACACCCGAACTACTTTGTGGCTCCCTAACCAATATAGCAGATCCGGTACTAAGTTGCGGGGGGTTCCATAAGTCTTCCCACGTGTGGGTAGGGCGCTCATTCTTGGATAAGCGGAAAAGAACGGTTTTTCCTAGACGACACTAGCAGAACAAATCACCATAATTGGCCTTCCGCCGGTGCCTTATCTTTATTATAGTAATTATACCCACATAACAGGTCTTTCATTAATTAACTATACCATCTAAACATCAGCAGTGTATGAGATAAACCACAAACAACTCCTAAGTATGCACTATGACTCGCAAGGCTAACAAACAACAAGTTAAATATGATGTGGAGGGTGTGGCTATTTCATGGCTGCCAGGTAAACATGTGAATAGGATCGAAACACAAGCATCGTATCATAAGGCTAGCAAGGAACAAAAGATAGGAGTAAGAGACAGAAAACAAGCAAAGATAGCAAATGAGTAGTCCTTGCCTGCAATCCGGTAGAGGTAGCAGAACCTGTCGTTACTCACATCAACTCAACGTTCTATTCCCGAAGAAGCAACGAGCACTGAAAGCGCAAACACATGCATCTTACTACTACGGCAAAAGATCCGGCATGTTGATGCAATGCATGCATGACATGGCAAAGACATGAGAGATGCAACTTAACCAAATTAAACGGAACCGAGATTCCGACATTTAATTATTAGATTCAAGTTATTTTGCTAACCATCAAAATTAAATGTTATTGGCAAGTCTAAACAATGCATGGGTGAGCTAATCAAAATTAAATGGAATAGGGACATTAGTTATATTTATGACCCTCACATTCCATATTTTATTATTTAGGTGATATGCAAAACACAACTAAAGATTAAACTATATGATGCAAACAAAAGCATGAATGACATATTCAAATTCTACACATTTTTCTGATAATTATAGACATATACTTTATTTTATTTGCACTTGTAAAATAAAAGATACAATAGAAACAAGATTGACATATTTTCTGCAAAAAGAAATAAAGGAGAAAAAAGGGGGCTTGGTGTGCAGCCGTGGGGTTCGAACTTGGGTCTCACGGGAGGATCAGCTGGGAGCAAGCAACTGGGCTAGGTGGCGGTTTGTGATAGAATCGGGAACTGATAAAAGTTGAGGTAGTAAGCCACGGTTAACTGAACTTTTAACACCAAAGTTCAGACAACGGATTCAGAGCTAGCGACGGCGACGTGACACGCAGCAGCGCTGGTTCCCTGGCGTGATTTTGAGGCCGATGGTGTAGGGGAGTGCGCCGGGGTTCTGGGAGTGTGTGCAGGGGGTGCAGGGGCAAGGAAGGAGCCTAAAGGCTCGAGCTCGAGCTCGCTGCTATGATGGCCATGGCGGCTGGAGCACGGGGGCGACCGGATCAGGGCTACGACGATGGATTGGAGTCAGGGAAAAGGGGAAGAATATGCGGCTCACCTAGAGGAGGCTGATGGAGAATGGAACAGCTCGGGGACAAACAATCTGGCCGGATGTAGAGGAAGACGTGCTCGGCGACCATGGCGTGCTCCAGCGGACGGACGGCGTCGTCGACGAACTTGGCGTGTCCTTGGCAGCTCCGGCTCCGGATACGCGTCAGCTGGAAGAGGACGGCGAGGCCAATCTCCAGTAAACGACGGGGAAGCTCGGGGACGACCGGAGGCGACGAAGCTGGCGGCGGGGCGGTGACGAGTGGAGGAAGAAGATGAAGACGATTCGCTCGTTCCTGAGCGTCTGATGCATGTAAAATGCATACATAAACTTTGCACTATAATACTCATATTCCATTCATATTTGCATCATATAAGGGGTATATTACTGTTATTTAATGATTTTTGGTAATTAATAATGATTTCCCCTTTTTATGGAATTAATCCTGCGCAGGCAGAAAACCCCTATTTCTTTCCCTATTTGTTTCAGGGCCTTAACGACGTCATAATGAGCTATAAATTTACGGGGATCATTATTTTGGAAGGAGGAAGACCTAGGAGCGAAAGAAGCAAGCGAACGGAGGCCGGAGGGGCAAAAGGGGGTGCCCCACGCGGCTACAGTACCAGGCCGCGTGGGCCCACCTCTTTTGGCCCTCGTGGCCCCGTTTGCGTCGATCCTTCTTCCCGAAGCTTCCTCGTGACCTAAAAACGACTATAAAAATAGTCCCCCGACGTTTTCCAGAAGGAGGCGGCGGAGAAACACAAAACCAGAAACAGAGAGGCAGAAGGCTGCCGCCGGAGAAGATCGGAGGGGGGAAACGCCGCCGGAATCCACCTCCGGAGGGCTCCACCCCCCTCCGGCGTGTTCATCATCAACATCTACAGCAAGATCATCTCCACCGTCTCCATGATGAGGAGGGAGTAGTCTTCATCGGGGCTGAGGGCTCATGCCGGTAGCTATGTGGTTTATCTCTCTCTCCCATGGTGTGATCTTTATGTGATCATGAGCTTTGTAATCTAGTTGAATCCATAGATGTTACTCTTTATCATCTTATGAATTATGCTACTCAAGTGGTTTTATTGATGTGATTTCTGGAGTCACCTTTGTCCCATGGTGTGAAGTTGACAGTGTGTGCACCGTGTGTGGCTCTTAGGCTAAAGATTACATGAATACTTATCATGAGTTATTATTTGTGTTGGATGTCTCTATGATATTGTGGTGTTTGTTAGTATTGTCTTTGGATACGGATAGTGATAAGCATGAAGTGTCCCTAGATGTGGAATACAACTTTAAGGTGTGCTTTTTGTAGCCCTACACAATGGTTTGGAGTTCGTTATCCAACTAGAAGATAGCTTGGGGTAGCATAGTGAAGAGGAAATATCTATGTATTCAATTATATTATCATTGTTGAGAGTGACCACTAGTGAAAGTATGATCCCTAGGCCTTATTTCCAAACACCGTTTACACCTTTGTCTTGTCCTCTTGCATTGAAGAGGAATGGGACACTTTTACATTTTTGTTTCGTTACATTAAACCTCCATCCATTAAGTCAACCATCTTGTTCCATAAACTTGTTTAGTGCATAATCAACTAAAACTTGTGACACTTTAGTTGTAGGGAATAGATAACTTTTCTTTCTTGGTCCTACGGATCGATACCCTACTTCCACATTGAGAGGTGCTACAGTGATCCCCTGCTCTTAGGGGTTATCAGCGTCCTGGCTCGATTCCTTGCGCGTGCGAGTATAGGACGACGAGGCGGAGGAGATGACGCGCGCAGGTTGCGTCACGGGCGTCCATGTCGTCGCGTCCATCGGCGGCGTCCCGTTGCGAGCTTCGATGGTGGAGAGACCGAGCAAGGTGCATCATCCCAGAGTTTTTTTCAAAATAATTAAAGTAGTCAAAAGTGATAAAGAAAAGAAAAAGATAAACTCTAGTTATTTATTTGAAATTTTGCAAATTCACAAATGCAACAACTTGATGATGTCATGATGATGCAAAAAGGAAATAACAAGCAATTCTAATTTGGAGAAAACCCCGGGACATTACATTTAAGCCGTTAAAATCCTCACCAACTAGAAGAGAAAGCAGATTTAGCCACCCTACATTGTGGTCTTGTGGATTATTTGGTGTGAGTGGCACCAAGGCCAAATCTAAGGCTCGACTAGTCTTGATGCCGACTGATAAATTTGTGATAGGTGGTTAGGTGTGCGCTATTCCTAATTAACTAGGGATGTGATACGGGACGAGCTAAATTGAGATATCATGAGGGAAATACGTGGGGCAATTTGCGACTTCTTCCAATATTGGAGCAGTAACAACGATTGTTGCAGCGATCGACCACTAGCGAGATTTTCGTATATTTATCGTCCCATTGGATTGCATGATTCGGAAAACACATACACTGCAATAAGTTTTTAGCATCATGACTTCTTGATTCCCGAAAAAAAAACCCAAACCATAGAAGCTTGCTAGAATATAATAAGGTAAGACTATTTCCCCATCAATATTTATAGCCATGGATGACATATTTTCACTCCTTCCTAAGTCAATTAACACAAATATTAATATTCAGATCAAATGATTCAAACGATTGTTAATGTTGATTGAGAAGCAGTCATTTCCCAGTCGCCCTAGAAACAGCAAAGTCGGTATAATCATCGTAATTCTACTTAGTCTACAAAAGAAAAGACACACCCAAAACAAAAGTTCAATTTTCAAGTTTAAATATATGCGAAGCGTTCAAAGTTTCACGAACGGCGCATGATCCTCCACAGAACGGGGGCGCGTAAAGCCAGATCGAGCAGGGTAGGTGCCGTACCTGGCATCGCGCACGCAACACAAGGCGGATCCATCCATAACGACGACACCAGCACTGACCGGGCTGCCTGCCACCTAGGGCCCCACGTATCAGCGCCCCGTCGACACCGCACGTGAGGAGCGTCGGCGCCTCACGTAAAAGCGACGCGGGAGAGCCAGCCGTCCCGGTCGATCGCGACGCTCCTCGCTTACCCGGCACCGCCGCGCACGCCACCGACGACTGGGCCCGTGCCGGCCCCGGCGCGAAATCGCCCTGCCCGCCCGGGAGCCCCCGAGAGAAAAACGGAAAGACACGAGGAACAAACGCTCCAGTCGAGAGCACTAGCAGCAACAAACAGCAGCAGCAGTATAGCCAGGCGGAGTAGGAGTAGGCGGAAAGGGCCGGGGAAGCGTAAGCGCGAGGGAGACGGACGGGGAGAGCGACGCGCGCGCGGATCAAACGCAACAACTAGAAAAATTCCGGTTGCGTCGATCGGGAGGGAAAACCCTCGCCGCGGCGGCCTCGGTTCCTCCGTCCCGCGGCGGAGGCGGCGGCGGCGGACGAGGAGGAGGAGCTCGCGGCCTCCTCCTGAAGGTCCGGATCGCGGGCGCTCTCCAGAGCGGCGGAGCGGATCTCCCTCTCCCGCGGCGAGGTACGGATCGGTTCGGTTTCCGATTTTCCGTTTTGTTCGCGCGTCGGGTTTCGGAACGATTGGATTGGATCTAGTAGCTGCGCGGTATCCCGCGTGAATCCCGAGGGCGGCGGCCTACGCTGGATCTCGCGCGCGGCGGGAGCATTTATTGCGGGTTACGCGATCGCCTTTCCTTTCTGGAATCGCCTTTTTTGGGGGATTGTTTCCAACTTTCCATGGCTTCGACGGAGTTCCACTCGTTGCCATGAATGAATCGGATAACTTGGCCACGAGTTTGATGTTTTCCATCCAGTACAACCCTCTGTCTCTGAATTGAGTTCCATTCTGTATTTGTTTATCTCGGTCGGAAAAAGGTAGTGAATAATCCGTATCTGTTTTGTGGCAGGCAGGGTGGACGACGCTCGAGTGGGTTGTATATACATAGACTGACTGTCAGACCAGTGATCAGTTGTAGAGTAGGAGTGCGAAGCCTGACCCCTGATCGTTTGGGCTGCATTTGGGGAGAATGTCAGGTATGGACAACTGTTGATTGCTCTGTAGGTATGCAGGTTTACCAGATCAAGCAATGCAGCTAACGTTATGTGTGTTATGATGTGCTGTTTGCAGAGAGCAACATCGATGGCATAGAGATATTGGTCAGTAATGACGAGAGGCGGGACAGAGCGGACGCCGAGAACTCGGAGGATGAGCCGAAGCACCGGAGAATGAGGTCGCTGAAGAAGAAGGCGCTGCACGCGTCGACGAGGCTGACGCATTCGCTGAAGAAGAGGGGGAAGAGGAAAGTGGACTGCAGAGT
This sequence comes from Puccinellia tenuiflora, assembly GCA_012064385.1. Classification (NCBI taxonomy): domain Eukaryota; kingdom Viridiplantae; phylum Streptophyta; class Magnoliopsida; order Poales; family Poaceae; genus Puccinellia; species Puccinellia tenuiflora. The sequence continues at coordinate 27,198 of QRDG01001367.1, forward strand.
GCCGAGAATAGCTATAGAGGATGTCAGAGATGCGGAGGAAGAGCAGGCCGTCAGCGCGTTCCGGGAGGTTTTGTTTGCCAGGAGCCTGTTGCCTGAGAGGCATGACGATTACCATATGATGCTTAGGTTAATATCAGATTGAACTTTGCTCGTATTGGTGTTTTCAGCCTGTCGAATGCCAGTTGGTGATTATTCATTCTGATATATCTGGCATGCAGATTTTTGAAAGCTAGGAAGTTTGACTTCGAAAAGGCAGCACAAATGTGGGATGAGATGCTGCAGTGGAGGAATGAGTTTGGCACAGATACAATTTTGGAAGTAAGAATCCTGTCTATTCTCAGAAGTTGATATGAAAGTAATTGAAACTCTGCACAGATTTAGATGCGCTTAATATCCACAGTATGAATTTCAAAGACTGACTGCCATATAATTTGCCTTACATTGTTGTGCTTACTGATGCCAATAACTCTACCCATTGAAGGATTTTGAATTTCATGAGCTAGAGGAGGTGCTGCAATATTATCCCCAGGGTTATCATGGGGTTGACAAGGATGGAAGGCCTGTCTATATCGAGTTGCTTGGGAAGGTTGAACCCAATAAGCTTGTGCAAACAACAACAATGGAACGATATATTAAGTACCATGTACAAGAGTTTGAGAGAGCATTCCGTGAGAAGTTTCCTGCCTGCTCAATTGCTGCTAAAAAGCATATAGATACAACAACCACAATATTGGATGTTCATGGCGTGGTATGTTGATTCTCTTTTTCCTAAATATGGTTTTCTTCATGCCAGTAAATTTGTCTGCACTCTAAAGATGTAAGAACATTAACAAAAAGAAACATTATGTGTTTATCCATTTAAATTATTTGTCATGCTTACAATCTGTACTGGTAGTGTAATGTAGTTTCACGAAGTTAGAAACATTGTCTTCTCCAATCATAAAAGACATCTTCCCATAAGATAATATGCTATGGCACAACTGGAAATTTTGGCAGACATAGCAACTCTTACTCTCTTAGGATATATGATCTAAGAAAAATGCGACAATTGTGATTTATGAAGCTGTTCACGCGATATTTTCAGAAATTTCTTTAAAAACATTCTACTGACTAAATCAACTAGGTTATTTGGAGGCATGATAGATTCTTGGAAGTAAGAGAGAAAACAACTACAACATTTGCCTTTTCTGAAAACCCGTAATTCATCCCTACAATGGATTGGATTCTAATACTCTACTTAAATTGCATTTCTAAAGGGTCTGGGATGAAATCACCCTGTTAAAACTAAAATGGCGCAAGTACAGCTGTAATGTAGAAGTTCAGTTTCCTCCAAACTTATATTGCTAGAATTGCCTTGGTCCAGTAGCTCTGCTATTTCGGTCGAACTATAAGCATGTATGAACCAGGAGAGCTCTTTTGTAACATAATCTTTTTAACTGTATCTTTGCCTATGCTGTTTAGCATATTGTGCCATCTGGAAAATAGTTGAGAATGACTTTTCAAAGTGTTGCTGTTTTTGTTCTGTTTCCTGTTTTGTAGGGTTGGAAGAACTTTGGTAAGATTGCAAGGGATTTAGTGCGTTGTATGCAGAAAATAGATGGTGATTATTATCCTGAGGTAAGTTTTACTGATGAAATATAGGCCTGTGGTTTCCACCTTTCTGATTACCAAGTGTGTGGTAAATTATGCAGACACTACATCAAATGTTTATTGTAAATGCTGGAGCTGGTTTCAAATTGATCTGGAGCACTGTGAAGGGACTTCTTGACCCCAAAACATCATCTAAAATTCATGTAAGAACTCTTGCTAGCTTTCCAAATTTATCAGACTGATGTTTCTATTACTTCATTACCTAATCTTCAATATCAGGTTTTAGGAACAAAATACCAAAGCAGGCTCCTTGAAGCTATTGATGCAAGGTTGGTGACCGTAATCTTATGTTGTTTGGATCCTTTAGTTTAAGATTGATTTTTGCGCTTCTGGTACAAGACTTACAAGATTATATCTGCAGCCAATTACCAGAGTTTTTCGGTGGTTTGTGCACATGCTCTAACCAGGGTGGATGCCTGAGGTCCAACAAAGGCCCTTGGAGTGATCCTTTAATTATGAAGGTAATTTTTCTGAATCTGCTGATGCTTTCTTACTGTACAGGAGGAGTACGAACTTATCTGCTGCAGCTGCTTATGAACTCATTTCTTGTTACAGATTGTACATAGCATGGAATCATCTGCGTTGAGGGACATTGCGCAAATATCTGATATAGAAGAAACAATTACAGGCTCTGTCAGATTGCGTGCACTTAAGGCAAGATTATAAACTATCCTATTTGTGAAATCTCATTTTCTCAATCAGTTAGTCTGTTCTTTTCAGTTTTAACGTTTTATGTGCTGTTCCTGCTTCTTTCAGTTACCAGAAAGAATTAGTGATACATCAAATGCTGAATCAAGTTCAGATGTTGATGATCTTGGATCCCCGGTAGCCCCTGAAGATGTTGAATATCGTAGTTTGGCTCCAGTCCGTGAGGAGGTAAATTATTGTTCCCTTAATTCTGGCATTATTTAAAAAGTTCTATTCATGTTCTGCCAACTACTAGCTCATGTATTCAGAATAACACAAGGAAATAGAAGAATTTCCTTTTGGTTTCCGCATGTCTAGATCTGAATGTTTAGGTCGTTGCTCCCTCACGGTTTAGTTGTTGCTATATAGAGCATCATAACCACGTCGTGCCATTTATTAACAAAATTCATCTCCTGTCTTTATCATGTAGGCCCGGGAATCAGGGCCAACATCATACAGCTGTTCTGATGATCGGTCTCTTTCAGTGGATAAAGCTGTTGAGTCCAGTAAAAGATATAACCTTGCTGGAAATGTATTAAGGCAGTACAACACACGGCAAAATTCATCGATGAATAGAGTTTCACCTGAACCAGGTATCTAATCATAGTCTCATGCACTAGTTAAACAAAGGCTTACTGGGTGCTGTTAATATTTCAACTCAGTTGTCTTACTAAGGTGGCTATAGTCCTTCTGATGCTTAGTTTAAACTAGCAGGTCGCGTCCCGAATGACCATGAAGGCGATGCAGATGGGATTTTGAAATTATTTTCAAGAAATGTTCTTGCTGTAATTCTCAAAGTATTCTCTCTTTTGCGTATTTTCACTCGCCGTCGGCAACAGTTGGAAAATGTTCATCCACCTGCCGCAACCGCACCCATAAATCAAGCAAATCTTCAGATAGTTAAGGAAGACCGAGTAAATCCTTGTCTGGAGCGTCTTGAAAGACTAGAGTCGATGTGTAATCAACTCAGCAGAAAGCCTCCTGAGATCCCACAGGATAAGGATCGTGCTATACAGGATTCTTTTGATAGGATAAAATCCATTGAATATGATCTTGAGAAGACAAAGAAGGTATTTGTCTAACCAAGTGTTACAGGTTTACAGCCTTATGGTGCTAACAGTTGTATCAGGATTTATGTTTAGAATTGTATAATGCCTTTTACTAGTAAAGTGTTTTGCGCCATAATAAATAACCTTTGTTCTGCTTGACTTCTTTGGAAAACAATGTAGGCTCGGTTAAATTATGAAAATATTGTTATAGATATGGTTTATTTATGATACATATGAACTTTTCAGCACCTAGTCCAAAAAGGACTGCAAGGAGTTTGCTAGAATCCTAGTGTCCATCCTTTGCAAAATAGTATCGAGCATATAAAGATTCACTGAACCAGTAGTGCGACTCATTTAAGTTCAGAATTTACCAAGAGGTGTCTCTTTAAACACTAGATGAATTGTCCAAGTGCACTTTCTAACTTTGAAATCTTCCACTGTATCGTGGGGCCCATTATTATGAAACTGCATAACATCTTGATAAAAAAAAGCACCCTGCTACAGGCAGAGTGCATACTTAGAATCATAATTCATCACATATCCATTTTTTATTACTTGACTGATAAGATTGTGTTTCTTTGTTCTGTATTTTGAAATATTCGTACATTTATGTAGTGATTTTTGGATATGCTCTTCCAGGTATTGCATGCAACGGTGATCAAACAAATGCAGATGGCTGAGACATTGGAGTCTGTGAAGGAGCCTGATCATAGGGTAAGCAATACCGTAGTGTAGTTGTAATTGCAAGAGCTCGACAGAGAGTTTCAATGCTGGTTACCATTTTCTCAGCTATTCTTCAACTGACAATGATATTCAATTGGGATCTAAAAGGGGAATATTCAGTGTTTGGCTTATCTCTACAGGATATGTGTAGTAGCTTACATTTTGGATTTACTTTATGGTTTATATTGACCTAAATTTGCAAGACACTAATGTTTGCTTCCTTTTTTTTCTGGTTTGGTGCAGAGAAGGAAATTTTGTACATAATAAACTTACAGCAATGTACATGAACAAGAGCAACAGAGATGGTGACTTCAATGTCTGCTTTCTGACAGAAAACGAATCAGGGATTGCGTTGTACATGGTTGCTATCTCGCTTTTCTTTTTTGGCCAATCAAAAAGATGAGCGATGCTTATTGTTAATAAGAGGGATAGATAGTTGGTAACCCGATAAAAACTGAGGATATGATAAGAAGAGCGTCCTGGAAGATCGTTGAATATAGCGCTGCTTATATAGACCAAAAGAAAGTTAAAAGAGGAACCCCAACGTACAGCTCATCTCGTGCCTGTGTTTTCTGTTTCCTCTGGCCCTTTGAGCCTCCTGATCTGCTGTATGCCTGTATGTAGTGCAATGCTCCTGTGCATTTTCGTCGTCAGAACAGTTGAGGCTTGGCTCTCATAATTAACATCATTCGTTGGTTCATAGCGTCAATGTATATACCAGTTTTTCCACACTTGCCTTACTTTCTTTTTCTTGACACCACATTACCCGTCAATTTTTAAGTAGTAGCATCTGACCTGATGCTGCAGCAAACTAAACAAGCAGGACATAGTGTTGCAACATTTTTTTTCTGCTCGTGTGGTGAAATATCCGCATGAGTTTTTGCTTTGTTGTACTGTCATTTTATCTTCTATTTTGCCACGCAAATTCTCAACCAAGAGAAGCAGTCTTGGGTTGGCTTGGCCACGTTCTGTTTGACAGAAATGGGCAGTGCCCTTTATTGACCAGCACCGTTGTTGATTGGTGCAAGCATCAATTGGTGGATCGCATGTTGAGGAAGTGGTGTTCTGCCGTGCCGTGAGCTGTGGGGCACTTGAAGATATACGTCAAACTTAGCTGGCAACTGGCACGTCGTTCTTGCGGGCAAGTTTGCTATTAGCACTAGTAGGAAGCAGCCAGTTGCATGAGTGGAGATGGCATTCTCGTCAAACTGAACTAGTTGAATTTTGGCGTGGCGTCACGCCACGCCCTTGGTGATTTTGTTTGTGCAATATATGTGTATATATATATATTTTTTGTTATCCAAGATGTTTGCTAAATTGGAGTGTTGAAACATTTGTTTGTTTTGTTATGAATAGGTAGCATTTTTTGTGTGCATTTCTGATATATTGTGTGCAATATTCAAATATTTGAAGGTTTGAAATGCTCAAACATATTTGTATTTCAACGTCAATATTTTTTTTTTTGAAATTAGAACAATCCATTTGAATTTGATTTCATATGTGAGCAAAGTTTCTTCGTGTCGTGTCGGAATGTTGGCTAAATTGAAATGTTAAAATAAATTTGGTATTTGTTGTGAGTATACTGCAGCTGAATTTTGGTGTTGGTGATTTATGCCCTTGGTGATTTTTTTTACAATGTATATTTGTTGTTTACTAAAATGTTAGCCAATTTGGAGTGTATAACCGTGTTTTTATTTCGTTGTAGATAGGTAGCATTTTTTTCGTGAGCATTTTTGAAATATTTCGTAGAATGTTTGAATATGTAGTTTTTTGTTATGGTCGATCATGTTTGAATATCTGCCTAAACATTGGCAAAATCCGTGTTTCTATATTTATATTTGTTTTTGCTAATCAAAATGTTGGCTAAATTGGAGTGTTGAAATATTTGTTTGTTTTCTTATGAATAGGTAGCATTTTTTTTGTGTGCATTTCTGATATATTGTGTATAATATTCGAATGTTTGAAGGTTTGAAGTGCTCAAACCTGTTTGTATCTCGACGTCAATATTTAATTGAAATCAGGACAATCCATTTGAATTTGATTTTACATTTGGGGAAAGTTTGTTCGTGTGGTGTCTAAATGTTGGCGAAAGTGAAATGTTGAAATAAATTTGGTATTTGTTATGAGTATAGTGTAGTTATTTTTTGTGACCATTTCGGTTTTATTTTATGGAATTTCGAAATATTTGCTCAAATGTTGGATAAATTGCATCTTGCAAATATGTTTTTTTATTTTGTTATTGTAAAGTGGAATCGTACTTGTAGTTTTTAGATAAATGACACCATTATTAAGTAAGATGTGAAGCATTTCGAGAATTGAAAAAAGAATGGATTCATTATCATTTGTTTGAGAAATTGGAATATTGCATAAACAGTACCTTTTTTATTTTATGTCTAGTGTTTAAATAAAAAACAGAATATTTCATATTTCGTTATCTTTTGTAGATCATAAAAAAATATTTATTGAAATTAAATATAAACATATCTTATATTCCATCATTTAGTAGACCCCATTCGGGATGGCGTGATATGAAATGTTAAAATTCGCTCTAATTGGTAGTACTGCAGTACCTCGATGGTGTGGAGTCCTTGCTCAACCCCAGGGCACTATGGAGCTGTGTGCCAGGACAGACAAAGTGGGAGACCTGCATCCTGCACGAAATTGTCTGGTGGGTTGTTGAGTTTGTGTGGCATTCAGTTGTAGGAACTTGCGTAGCAACTTGCTTTTTGACATAAAAGAACAACCATAAGATACAATTTTTTCTGTGATTATTTGCTATGCAGCTGTCATTTTCACCATACTGATGCCTTTTTTGGTATTATTTTCAAAGTACATCAGTCGAACACAACGATTCTTACAAAGTTCGGATTTAGGTGTTTCCTAAATGTCATTCTATTTCTACTGGATAAAATATCATGTAACATGGTGCAATATAGTATCGTTATATCCACCAAAATTGTTTGCATTCCTGACTATTTTTTCTGTCATCGAAAACTGTAGGACTAATATCTGAAACCTGATTGGTTATATGTACTTTCTGCACATCAGATTCGTTCTATATCAAATGGGCACTGCAGGTTTCCTGCTCTTTACTCACAAATTACTAATGTTTATTACAGATAGTGGATTGTATTTTATTTTTGGTTTTCTCTGTGTGGCAGGTTTAATAGTGCAGGTGAGAAACCTTTCTGGGCATGCTATCTTCCATTTAGATTTATTTGAAAGTAGTGCTTCTGCAAACCAGGCTGAATGATTTGAAAGGGAGCCACAATTATACAATTAGAGCAAATGAATTTGCATTTTTCTCGAAATATTTATGTATTCAAATGTTTTTTAATGCAATGTCTATATTGATTTTTCTGCAAATTTGTGGAATTTTGTCTCATTTGGTTTGGAAATGAAGATAATCGAATATTTTTTATTAAGTGCGGTGGGTATGTTGATTTTGAAATCCATACCTTCTAAAGTGTCATAAAAGTGACAAATGAGCCTTCGTGTATAATTTTAAATTTTCAGTATTTCAAATAAGTTGGAAAAGGTCAAAAGTATGTGAAATAATTATTTTTATTTTTACATATTTTTAGAACTTGGCCTGAATTTATTTGAAGTTGTATTTGGGAATTTGCAAAAGTTTTAATTAAATTCTGGAAATGTGCATATTTAAAAGGTTTTGGTTTTAATATGTTCAATTGAAATGTTGAAATAAATTTGGTATTTCTTATGAGTATACTGCAGTTATTTTTGGTGAGCATTTCGGTTTTATTTTATGGAATTTCGAAATATTCGCTCAAATGTTGGATAAATTGCATCTTGCAAATATAGTTTTTTTATTTTGTTATTGTAAAGTAGAACCGTACCACCAAAATTATTTGCTTTCCTGACTATTTTTTCTGTCATCGAAAACTGCAGGACTAATATCCGAAACCTGATTGGTTATATGTACTTTCTGCACATCAGATTCGTTCTATATCAAATGTTCAAACATGTTTGTATTTCAGCGACAACATTAAATTGAAATTAGGAAATACGCATTTGAATTACCTCCAAATGGTGACAAAATTTGAATATTCAAAAACAAATCTTTAGCATAAGTAGTTTGTATGTATTTTTCTGATTGTTTTGATATATTACTCGTATTTTTTTCCAACGGATATATTCGGAGATATTGATTTATAATTTGTTTGATTTCAAAAAAATTGGTGAAAGTGGGAAGCTATTCGTTTTTTTTTCGTTATTCAAAAACTCAGATTCGGAAGCGTTTTTATTTTGTTATGAATATGTAGCATTTTTTTGTGAGCTTTTTGATATATTTTGTAGAATATGTAAATGTTCAAACATGTTTGTATTTCAGCGGCAATATTAAATTGAAATTAGGAAATATGCATTTGAATTACCTCCAAATGGTGACAAAAATTGAATATTCGAAAAAAAAAATCTTTAGCATAAGTAGTTTGTATGTATTTTTCTGATTGTTTTGATATATTACTCGTATTTTTTTCTTGCGGATATATTCGGAGATACGGATTATAATTTGTTTGATTTCCAAAAAAATTGGTGAAAGTGGGAAGCTTTTCCTTTTTTTTGTCATTATTCAAATGCTCAGATTTGGAAGCGTTTTTATTTTGCTATGAATAGGTATCATTTTTTTGTTAGCATTTTTGATATATTTTGTAGAATATGCAAATGTTCAAACATGTTGGTATTTCAGTTGAATATTCGAAAAAAAAAATCTTTAGCATAAGTAGTTTGTATGTATTTTTTTTTATTGTTTTGATATATTACTTTTTTTTCCAACGGATATATTCGGAGATATGGATTTATATTTTGTTTGATTTCCAAAAAATTGGTGAAAGTGGGAAGCTTTTCGTTTTTTTTCATTATTCAAATGCTCAGATTTGGAAGCGTTTTTTATTTTGTTATGAATAGGTAGCATTTTTTGTGAGCATTTTTCTCACCCAAATACAACTCAGACTTTTCTCAACATATTCTTGCCTAGGAAATCACAGGAGCATGTGAAACAATACGCATTAGGCATGCCGAACACATCTAACAACTACCTGACATGATCTGTTCAACGTAGGCTAAATGCGACGAAAAAGTCTCGCGGGAGGAACGGGCGTGATGTCAGAAACTCACACCAGCCACAACACACTGAAATTAAAGGCCACTAAGAATGCCATCAGCAAATTGCACACAAAAAAGGCACCCCAACAAGGAAACCCAAAAAAACACCTCACCTTCATGAACATAGGAAGTATGGCGTTGCTGCCCTTTTTTAAGAAAGGGCAAATACCCTGCGCTCGGCATCAATAGATGCACACAATTATCTTTATTAAAATTATTCTCAAGACAATCCTGTAAGAGTTGCATCTCTCTCTTTATTAAGGACAGTTGTTTGGTAATACTATGATTTTCCATAAATAGCTACATACTGGCGGCAGCAAACACTTACACTTTTCCACAAGAGAGCAAGGAATATTCTGCTTCGACATTCCCAAAGTACCTAAGCTGAACTGTTGCATCATGTCACGATATGCAATAGAAGGAATAAGCATCAAGCTAGTAGCAGTACAGAGAAAACATCTGAGCCTCTGCCGAGCTATGCATGCCTGAGCAAGATGAAGCATCTCATAACAATAGAATATGGTAATGGAGATTGCATTAGTAAATGAATAACAAAGCAATTGTATTATTATGCAGAATTTGAAGGGGATCAAATAAATGGATATATATCATTCCTTTCCACAACAGAGAACTAAAAAATCGGTCTATATGTCTGAAGGCTGGAAGCTATACTCCGGTAAGTGATAACCCATCAAAGCAAAACCAATCAGAATTTTCATTCCTACAAATATAGATGGAATACCATGCTTATTTCCATCTGGACATCATATTAATGAGAAAAGTCAGAGAAAAAGGAAATCATGTCAAACCACATTTTCTAGTTTAGTACAGAATGATAGTTATCTAGTCTAATGCAAGATTGATGTGTATCATACAGGAGCGATGTGTGAACAAACCATATGACATCTGAAAACTGACTTTCTAACAAACATGACTTCATGAGTTTATCAAAGGATAGGTCAAGGCCACTGTTTCTGTGCAAAAAAAAAAGGCCACAACTATCATCCAATAATAAGTAGGTAATCAACTAACAGTGAATAAATTTAGGTTCTCTCTTACACTATTAGTCCTTCAAGTTGATTTTAAGAGCAACAAAACAATCCATGAGTTGAAAATGAAGTTCACAGTTGTATTAGCGATTTTCACCACCCGGGAATTTATATTACAAATTTTAGGGATAAAATCATGCTCACAAATCCGACAGGGGCATTAGTGAAATGCATGGACTGAAAGTACTTAAGAGTGAATGTAAGTGTAATAACTACATGGTATTCCATCAAAATCTTTAATGATGAATGCAAAAGGCCATACTCTAGTGAATAAACAATGTATTTATATTTAGTGATCACCATTAAGGAATAGCATAACTAAAGGACACCCTAGGCGTTATTGGTGGAGTACGCAGGTAGCACTTTGCCTACCACTAAAGGCAAAAATAAACAGTGAGGAGTAAACCAGTCAGCAAATATACTCCAGTACTCCATTACTTAGGAAAGAAATTCTTGAATTTGAACAAAGGGGTATCAAACAATAACTCCAAGAAAATTTAAACTATATTTACAGAAAATTTCATAACTCCCCGTCCCTATTGATCATGTACGTTCTCTCATCTATCTCTCAGAATGTGATGCCATCATATATCAGAAACAATGCTGAGTAACAAAGAAAAAACCAGATGATGAATGGCAGCGGCACCTGTCTTTGGGTTAGGGCCATTTGGAGAACAGTGAACACCTAATTGCTTCCCTTGTAGGAGTAGTTATCTAGGACGCGGAAGGCCACTCGTCCAGCTGAATCAACTGGACAGCTGCAGCTCCACCTCGCCCGCATGCTCCATTATTATGGTAGCAAAGTCTTTGAATCTGAAAATCAACGAATCAAACAATCACACTAAAATATTTCAATTTCTATTATATTTGCTACAAATTTCATTAGTTTCCATTATGTATATTCTCCCATCTCTCACTCAAAATGTGATGCAATCATGTATTAGAAACAATACTGAATAATAAAGGACAAAACAAATGATGATTAGCAGCAAACAGTTAGTTGGATTAGGGTCCATGTGAAGAACACCTTGTGGCTATCCCGTGAAGTATAAAGGTTTGTTCTTCAGAATAAAAGGAAGCTTCAAATCCGCAGCCAAGAAGTAGGAGGCATTTGCCCTGGCTCCCAATGCGCAAGTAGCACTGGCGGTGGAAAGTGCTCCAGATCGAGCACGTCGTACAACTCGTCGTCGCGTGATTCCACTCCATGGAGGAGTTGCCGCCATTCTGCTGGGAACCAGATCGATGCCCGCGGAATCCACGCCGCCGTCCGACGGAAAGCCAGATCTAGGACTCAAGAAATCCAACAAATTTGGGGGTGAGGTCGTACCTAGCTTACCTAGCTTCTGCGAACAAATTCTTATTGCTGTTTTGTGTACCTAGAAGTACATCTCGACCTCGGGACGGCGCTGGAGCAGGAGGAGGCGGAGCAGGGGCGGCCACGGCGTCGGAGGCCATGGCCGAAGTCGGGGAGGCGCGGTCAGGCGCGTCGCGGGTCGAGGTGAGGAGGACGCGGCCGGTCGTGGTCGCGCAAGGACGACGTCTGGAGGAGAGGAAGGCGACGGGGCTCGGGCGGCTCCGGGTCGACGGAGCGGCGGGGCGACGGACGGCGCGAAGACGGCGCGAGGGGGAGGCGCGGCCGGCAGCAGCGTGGCGACCCAAGGTGGCGACGGCGTCGGCTGGTGGGGGGCGGAGGAATCGGCGTAGAGTGCAGTGGCAGGCGGCTCAGGCGGCGGCGCGAGGAACAGCCTGCCGCCCACGCCTGGCCTCGCTCGAGCCTCGGAGCACGGCGGCGTGGCGGAGGGAGCATCTTGACGCCGGCGAAATTCCGGCGTGGCTCGGGTATCCCAGGACGCAAGAGTTGGCGAGGATGCAGAGGAAAGGACGGCGAAGCTCGCCGTCGCCTTCGATCTGAACGGGGAGAAGCGGAGCAGCGGGGGTGCGCGTGGGCGGCAGCGGCGACACCGGCGTCGCGCGGGAGAGAGAGAGAGTGGGGGGGAGATTATGCGGGCAGTTTTACGTTTTTGTCATTTACATTTTCATAATTTGCAAATCGTTCCTTCCCTTCGCGTTGTTGTGGACTGCGGGTTCTATTTGTGGATCTGGGAGGTGCTTTTTTGCAAAAGCGTCACGGGCGCGTACTGCGGGCCGTCCGATCACCGTTCGACGGCCGGGATCGTGCTACTGTAGTACTGTAGCTAGCTACAGTGGTCGATCGCTGAGAGGCCTCCATTTCGTTTGTCTTTAATATAGTTAGTAGATGCCCCAGTCAGTGCAAACTCATCATGGGAGAAGGTTAGGAGCTGTTGAAAGGTCCAACCATTTTTAACTACTACCTCTGTACTAGAATATAAGACGCTAAATCGTCTTACATTATGGAATGGAGGGAGTACCTCTATGCACGGCATGCGTTCATACCTTAACTTTTATCATGCGGGAGATAACCGGTCAGTCAAATAAATAAATTTGGCCGCAAATGCAACATGTCAAACTCATAAATTTCAATCCCCGCTAAACAAAAAAAAAAACTTATAATTAATCCGCTCGCCTTCTGATCACTCTATCATCTGCCATTTGTGCAGTTACCGATGAAGATCTTCCTCGCAGAAAAGAAGATCAGTGGAATGAAAATCTTGACCGGTGCCCCTCCTCCCGTCTCTGTCCAGTCCACGTCGTGCAACTCGGTCGCCGCGCGCTCCCGGAAACATCTCACCGTCAGGTCAGGGGAGGAAAAATAACCGAGAAAAATACCAGAAAAATCAGACAAAACGCGTGGTCGCGTCGTCCATGTCCTCCTCCCCCTTGCATCTTCCAGCTCGCAGCATCCGGCGCCACTAATTAATTGCAGCTGTAGGCGGCACCACCCGCCGCTCCGCAGAGCTTACAAGCACCAGCGAGGAACGTCGAGGCACGCACGTGGGTCTGCAGACTGCAGCCTCCCCTCTTCTCTCCCCCCACCGCCGTCCACCACCTCCCTCCGCCACCGTCGTCGTCCTAGATCCGAGAAGCCGAGCCCCGGGTTCCACGCTCGGAGGGTCGCAGCAGCAGCGGCAGCAGCGGGCGGGAGGGACGCGCGTGGAAGCGCGATGGCCGCGGGCCGCGGGTTCTCGCTCCTCCTCTTCGCGGCCGCCGTCCTGGTCGGGCTCGCCTCCGCGTCCCCCTTCATCTCCGGTGCGTCTCTATCTTCCGGTTCTCCTTGCCGCCTCGATCGTTCGCTCGCTACTGACGAGTTCTACTGCTTGTGCTGATGCTTGAAACAGACGGCGTGTTCCAGACGGGCGCCGGATCTACGGGGAGGAGCTTGCTGCAGGCCAAGCAGAGTACGTTTCCGTTCTCCCCCTCTTTGCTAAGCTCCACCCTCTAACGCATGCTTTGTTTCGGTATTCGTTCTGAAATCGGGGCGGAATTCAGAAGATTGGGCTGGGATGGCTGCTGTTAAATGCTCCCGCTTAGATGCGTGGAGTACTGATTCCCTGACCATCCTATCCTACGCCGAAGGAACGCTTGTCATGTGGTCAGATCGGGGTGTCGTCGACGATTGGCGGTGGCTTCGATTGATCTCATCCTTGTCCCTGTGGATGGAAATCAGTTTAGGAATAAGGATCGGTGACAGGGAACCAAGCACCGATTATGTCGGTGCTATGAGTTGAATGCAGGGATGAGGGCTATAGCTTACCGATGATGTTACTGATTTGAAGCCCTGAGCAAGGATTACGAGTCGACCTGTCGCAACTTGTCGCTGGGGTACCGACAAGTCGTGACTAGTCGCGACTAGTCATAGAGTTGTCGATATGTAGTCTAGCTGTAAATACTGAAAATGTTGATGCCATGGGGAGTAGTGGAGGTACAGGTGAGCATTAGTCTAGCTGTAAATCAGGAGGAGCCGATGGACTGGTCTTGGAAAACGAAATCAGGGGATGAGAGTGTAGGTACAGGTGAGCATTAGTTGCCTGCTGCCGGCGATGGACTGGTATTGGTGTTGGTGCAGCTGTAGCCGCCGGTGGAGCAAAGACCCAGGAGCGCCGGCGTGAAGAATATCAGGAGGAGGCGAGGAGGGGAGGAGGCCAGGTGTGAGGCGGCGGCCAGGTGTCGGGGCGGCGGCCGGCGGCCAGGGAAGAGGCGCCCAGGGAGAGGCGTGGGGAATGCTCGATCTGTTTCTGGAGGCGGCTGGGCTGGGCGAGGGGTGTTTAGGGTTCACGGGATGGGCCTTTTTTCTTGTCGCTCGACTCACCAACATGGGCTTGTCGCGATTAGTCGTAGACAAGTTAAGTTGTCGATCGATAACTTTAACTTGTCGAGTCGTTCTATGTTGTCGACATCCAGGTTGCGACAGGTAGACAAGCCGCTCGACAAGTCGCGATAAGTCGAGCGACACTTAATCCTTGACCCTGAGATGGTTAATTTAGAGATTAGAGACCAGCTTGCTAATTGTGATGTGGTGTTTCCGAACTGGTTGTTTGCTGCTACCATTCTTGTATATGCATGGATACTTGCTATACTCATCCTTAGGTAGAGAGCATAGTAGACTCAAAATAAATAATGTAATAGTGGAAAAAAAATTGTTGAGCTTGTGATGATAGAACAGGAAAAGAAACTACGGCGAGATAAAACAGGAATTTGTTGTATGTTAGACGTGCAATGTCCAGGTATTCCGTCGTCCGGTTTGAAGCACTATGCTGTTGACAACTTGCCATATTTAACAAATTAGCTAGCGTGATCATAGCATATGTCTGCAAGTTAACCAATTTTCTTCGGGTAAGCTGGTTCTAGGCTTCTACCTGCAAAGTAACTAAATGTTTTGAGGCATCTCATAAGTACATATGTCTTGTATTTTCTGTTTACTGATCAATACATACACACAGCTAAAAACTGTAGTATCAAGTAACGTCAAGGTTGATCCTAAATCATCGTTGTAATGTGTGCTGTCTGACAACTTGCCATATTTTAATACTTTTGGTACCTTGATCTGGTATACTTCTGTTTACTCATGCCTATGCTTATCAGGTTGCCCGATGAACTTTGAGTTCCAAAACTACACAATCATCACAAGCAAGTGCAAAGGGCCAAAATTTCCTCCTAAGGACTGCTGCGACTCTTTCAAGGAATTTGCATGCCCTTTTAATACGTACATCAACGATGAGAGCAATGACTGTGCATCGACAATGTTTAGCTACATCAACCTCTACGGCAAGTACCCACCAGGCCTGTTTGCCCATGAGTGCCGAGAAGGCAAGCTAGGGCTTTCCTGCGATGGCGTCCCCCAGCAAAAAGTTGTTGCAAGTGGTGGCCAAAGAGCTCGAAGCAGCTCGCTTGCTTTGATTACTCTCGTGTGTGGACTCGTATCATTGCTGTTCCACTGAGTGATGACACGACCTTCTATTTCTCCAACGATTTGTTAAGTGACGATGAGTACGCCTGCTGCTCCTGAAAGGGCTTTTGAAATCTTCCTCGCTGCTGTAAAATCGCTTGTAATTTTAAGTTATGCCCGGTTACGTATTTTCTGGAATCTCAGCTGATTGCCAACCTAGAATTCACCAATTGCCGTTGTATTGTACCTCTTACACTGCATTATGTCTCACCCATGTTTATAATGGTATTTATTTTTGTTGGCTTTGTCATAGGAACATGTTTGATAAACATCATGCCCCTAGCTTATGCCTTTTGCTAGTGTCGGAGAAAGTTTTTTTTCTGTAAGTCTTGAAGAAAGTTGTGACATTTCTTTTCCTATTTATAAGATGCATTCTTTTCCCGTGGGATGAGTTGCCTGTTTTATATTTTTCTTGGGTTGATTGTGATTGTTGGATTTGCATGGAGATTGAAATGTTTATCCATTTGGAAAATGCAGGCAAATGATACATCACACATGTATTTTGTATCGAAATTATTATTTGAAGATGCCATTTAGTACAAGGTTAGCTCACCGGTGTCTGCTTACATGGAAGCTTGTAAACACAGCGGAGAACCCAAACTGACCTGGGGCTCTAGCGAACTCATTTTTCCAAAAAAAAATCAACCCCACGTTTGAAGTTTCAAAAAAACTAGAAACATACATGCATGTATAGTTTTTAACTATTTACATGTAAATTAATAAATATAATATGTGCTACACAAAAAGACAAATTGCAGACAATTTATTTTGGAGTTCTTCGAAGTGTTTAAGTGAGGCTTTCGTTTTTTTAAAGGTGGGCTCACCGGAGCCCAGGAAGGACATACTTTCAATGAAAGTATAACATAATACCAACGCAAAAAAAAACTTGTTGACAAGAAAATTATGAAACAATTTGCATATATAAAACATAGATATTTTGAACTGCCCAACAAACATGTGAACAACAACCAAGATGTACTCAAGCAAACAAAAATACAAAATTGCGTGAATTATGCCTCTTTATATTTCCTTTTATTTTGTTTCTCTCCTTTTGTTTTCAGCTTGTGGACTGAATTTTCATGGAAAAGTTTATGACATATAATAGTTTGTTGTCATGTTCATCTTTTGGAAGTATTTTCATATACACTTACATTGTCATGTTTACAATAGTTTCATGATATAATATTAAATAGGAGTGCCCACTTACATTTTCCTTCTTAGTTTAGTAATTAGTATCATGCTAACAAAGTAACAATGGTGGTTGACCAGTCGCCAGCGGCGCATACATTACGTGTGGGGTGGGGGGGTGTGTGGGGGGGGGGGGGGGGGGGTATACGTAGGAACTAGGCTTGCAATTTCATTTTAAGTTTAAAAAATCTCAAAAAATATGGTGCATGAACATGATGATGTTATATAAACATGTGAAATTTTAAGTTCAACATATATTCATTTGAGAGTAAGGAAAAACAAATTAACCTGATTGTGTTGCTTTTGAAGAACCTTTTTGTGTCCCACGTGTTGCCACATCAGTGGTGGATATGTATGTTTGTTGTTGTGTGCATTGAACCTTGTTTTCTTTAATGATCTGGCTATATGCACCGTGGATGTTTCAAAGTGCTCTTGATATTGAGTTGTTGCATAGATCAAATGTTTATATTTTCTTGATATATATACATTACCTTTTATATTAAAAAATTATGCATGAATAGTGATGTTTACATTTTCTCAGTATTAATTGTTGAATCTGCTTTTCTAAAACGTGCCAAATAAACTTGATTTTTATGTTGAACTCTTAGAAACTTTGAAACACAACTTTCACTTGGTTTGCACTTGTTTCCACCGTAACTTGTTTTCGACGGATTTTTTTTTTGAAACAAGGCAAAAGATTTTCCATTTTCATTAAATAAGCAGAAGAGAGGTGGCCGGTTAATTAACGGAAAACCGGCCAAAAACCATTACAAAGAACCCAAGCGGACTATTCTCATGCAACTCCCTGATCATCTAGGCAGATCAACCAACTCACCCAACCCGAAGCATCCGCAAACTCTCGAAGCACTAAACATCACATCGCGAAAGGGAACCTCACTGAAAACACAACAACAAACATCTCAGACACGACAACTCGAAGAAGAGAACCATCATCATGTAGTCGCGGAAGCCTTCATTGTTGTGCCACTCTTCTTGATATTGCTATTGAGATACTCCTGCACCTTCTTGACTTTGTTCCCCGTATCCTTCCCCGACAGGAGGTGAGCAATTTCCTTGCCAGATCCAGGGCTCACCGTCTCCAAGCTAGCGAGAAGTCCGCAAAGCTCTTTTCCAAAGAGAGCCTCCGAGTCAGCGAAGACAGGCTGGCTGGACTCCTGAGATGGTGGCAAGGAAGCCACTGGCGAAGGCCCAAGCGAGTCAACCTCCATCTGCACCATCGACAAGGGAGGAGCCAACTCCCCACACAACTCGTGCAACTCAGGCATGAGCAGCAAGACCGGAGCCAAGATCTCACTCTCAGGGGGAGCCGACACTTGAGTCTGCATCATCGGGCATGGCATGGCGCGAGGGAAAAAACTGCCATAGAAGACTTCTTTCCCGTGACGGATATTTTCTGATATCGTGCAAGAGGAAGAAAAGGGGAATGAGTTGCGTTTTGGTGAGGTGGTACACCGAGTGAGATGAGGAAAAGGAAAGAGAGGGAGGTCGAGAAAACTCCTTTTTGGTTCCCGAACTCCAATGATGTATCTTACATTGGAAATCAGATTTACACGTTATAAATTGGAAATCAGATTTACACGTTATAAAAAATCTGAAAAAAATGGTGCATGTAGTCAATGATGTATCTTACAAGCATGTAAAATGGTAACCCTAAATTATTTTAAATCTACTAGGCTACACAAAAATGATAAATCTTACAGATTTTGTAGTTTTGAAAATACGCAATGTTCACTCACTATACTCTATACTAGGACCCATACTATTTTTCATTTCTATGTAGCACAAAGTATTTTAAAATGATATTTAGCATAGTTCATAGGATAAAACACGGATTACATCTAAATTATATATTTTTCAGATTTTTTCTAAAAATTGTAAATACGATTTTTTAATTTAGAAAATAAAGGGAGCATTGTAGCTCGGGAGCCAGAAATCCCTATTCAGGAGGTGGCGGCAAAAAAGGTGGAAAGGTGGGAGATCGTAACAGACATTTCTGGTACTCCATTGAAAAGAGATCGCCCTCCGGTCCTGCTGCAACTCCGATCATCCATCAGTGCATCGGTCCCTCCGCTCCAGCTCGGCGGCTGGCCGGGGTCAGGTGCGTCCTGCTCTCTATTCTGCGTTAGTTCGGCGAATTTGTTCGTGATCTTTTCCGTACTGGGAGGTGGTGATCGGTTCTATTAGGTGTAGATCTGGATGGTAGGCAGGCGGGCCGAGACGGCGGGTTCTAGGGTTTGGAGCGGGGCGCCGCCGGCGAACGGTTGTATGCGCGTGCCCGGTTTGAGGGGAAAAGTGCGATTGGTTTCAGTATGAGCGCTGTTGCTGATGGTGGTGGTCTTATGGTCTGTTTACAGGTTAGGGACGCTTCTCTCCTAGAAGAGGATCAGTATGTGCAATTATCGCGACGGTCTCGTCGAAGATACTGAGGATGGTTATGGTCTTTATGTTCTCACTCATGACATGGGCGACATGCACCTTGAGCGAGGAATAGGGGACTCCGATTCGGAGGATGAAGAGTACGGCCAATCAGTATGTCCATCAGTTATTCTGTGTTGTTGCGCCATTGCAACTGGAATTAAGTCTACACAAGATTGGTTTGAATTCAGTTCTTATTGGGAAAGCAGAAGTTACAATATTATTTTCCAATTATGACTGCTACTGCAAGTGTGTACATACACTTGAATTCTGCTCATATGATTTGGTTACGTGATTGTGTACGAAAATATTAACATAGAGTTTCTTTCTTCTCTAAATAGTTTTTGTTTCTTCTCTAAATTGTTTTTCTTTCTTCTCTGTTTGGAATGATAAGATCCCAGATACTCCAGCAGTGGAGGCAACAAAAGGAAAAGAAATCCAAGGAATACCATGGGAGAGGCTGGCTATCTCACGTGAAAATTACAGGAAGGTCAGAGTACAGCAGTACAAAAACTATGAGAACATTGTTAATTCTGGAAAAGCAGCAGCCAAGGTGTGTCTTGTAAAAAGTCCAGCATCTTATGCAATTTTTTCTGTCTAGATTTGTTAACAGCTGATACATGTCTTGAAACAGGAATACAAACAGATTGAGAAAGGAGGAATGTATTATGAATTCAGACAAAATACTAGATCAGTAAATTCAACTATCCTACATTTTCAGGTGGGTTCATTCTACCTCCCCCCTCCCCAATATCCTTATGTTGAAAAAGAACTGAGGCTGGGTCTTGTATCTTTTGGGATTAATTATAGTTTACATGTCTGTTTGGAGAAACTTTTACCATAGGAGTTGAACTTGTTCAGGGAGAAACTTTTACCATAGGAGTTGAACTTGTTCAGGGATCTCATCAAGTCCTCATTATGTGCAAGTCTAGAATCTCATGTCAATAAGTAAACTAAGATGTTTCCGTGTTTGAGCTAACGTTTTGCGTTTGCTCTCAAAATCTTAATTGTTGTTCGTCCTGGTTTTTAGACTATTTTTATATGTGGTTGTCAGTAGCATGAAACGGTTGACATGAACTGTGCCTGCAGCTGAGAAATTTAGTATGGGCGACATCCAAGCATGATGTCTACCTAATTTCACATTACTCAGTACGTCACTGGTCAGCATTGAGTGGTGTGGATACTGAAGTTATGAACGTCCAAGGTCAGGTGGTACCAAGGGAGGTATGATACATGACTGCAGTTCACTATCTGTTTCATTTTCACATCCTCTACATTTCTACAGCTTATCTTGTTATTCTTCTTCTAACCTTCTATGGATCCCTTATTACAGAAGCACCCGGGAAGTATATTAGAGGGGGTTTCTCAGACTCAAGTTAGTGCCCTGGCGGTCAAGGACAATTTACTGGTAGCTGGTGGATTTCAAGGGGAGCTAATCTGCAAGGTAGGTTAACCAAAATGACTAGTCCTTTTGAATCAAATTCATATGCATGTTGTTATCACGACATGGTGATTGACAAGTTCCATTCTCACTCCGCTCCTGCTTTCTAGTGCACTATTGAGCATATATGGTGATATGTTTGTGATGGACCAATATAACCACTGGTTTTTCTCGTTATGAGAATGTTGCTAAAAATAACTAACTTATTAACAAAGATCACTGGTTTCCACGTAATGTTTTTTGCTGGAAAAAAATCAATTGATGACAAATAATCAATGGTTTTTCTCCTTATGAAAACTAAAAATTACTAGCTGATGACCAATATATCACTGGTTTTCTAGTTATGATTTTTTTGCTGAAGATAATCAACTGATGGAGTCGTGCATGTGATCAACAGGCTTAATCTGTTTATGAACTGTCAATATCGATCTAATGTTGATTTTTTGTTGATGTGGAATGCAGCACCTTGATCGAGAAGGAATAAGCTTCTGCTGTCGAACAACATCTGACGATAATGCTATTACCAATGCAATTGATATAGTCAATACTTCTAGGTAATGTAGTGTCTCGGTTATTAAAGATGTGACCTTGTTGAGTGTTCATGCCTGTTCTTGTTTTTTCCCCAGTGGCGCTGTTCATTTCATGGCATCGAACAATGACTCCAGTGTAAGAGACTATGACATGGAGACATTCCAGCTATGCAAACACTTTCAGTTTGATTGGCCTGTGAATGTAAGTCCCTTTGGTTGTTTCCTTACCTTTTATTCTGTTACATAGCTGGAACACAATGTTTGTATTACGATGCATTTTTGTTTTCGGTACATATGGTTATGATATGGGACCATTGTTTCTCTCGATACGCTTATTTACATTCATCTTGCTGTGCCCTCTTAGGCACTTTTCATACCTTGTCGACAAACCTAGCAAAATTAGGACACGAATTTGGAATGTGAAGAGCTAAACAGGAGTGTCTAACTTCATATTGCCTCGGTTAAAAGAAGGAATAAAACTTCTGTTGCCACAGCTGGCAACACTACACTGCTCTGTACTTCTGTCTTCTGGGCCTAGGGGATAGTGAGAACTGAGAAGTGCGGTGCTACATCTGTGCTCCAAGATTAATCTTGCAGATGCTAACGACAGAACCCTCCGTTTTTGTTTTCTGGGTCGTTGGCTTTTCGACATAATATTATGGATAGTAAATGGAGGAAAACTCCAGTATGCACTTGTTATATGCATCAGAATGTTGCTTTGCTCTGGCCTTACTATGTTCTGTTATTTTGTTGATGCAGCATAGTTCATTGAGTCCTGACGGAAAGCTTGTTCTTGTTGTGGGGGACAATCCTGATGGTTTACTTGTTGATGCCAGTTCAGGAAAGGTATACTAGCACATGCAAACCCAGGCGTAAAAACGTGACATTAACCAAACTTTGATTAATGTTTGGCATTAAAGTGCTGATACGATATGTGTAACTAAGTATTTGTTAAAAAAAAAGTAGGATAACAATTTTTATTCTGGATGCAGACACTTCATTCCATGAAAGGCCACCACGATTACTCATTTGCATCAGCCTGGAACCCTGATGGCCGAACATTTGCTACTGGCAACCAAGACAAGACATGCCGAATTTGGGATTCAAGGAACCTATCAGAAGCCGTCCATGTATTGAAGGGTAATCTTGGAGCAATCAGATCAATCCGGTTTACATCAGACGGGAAGTTCCTGTCAATGGCAGAACCAGCGGACTTCGTTCACATCTTCGACGTCCAGAGCGACTACAACAAAAGGCAAGAGCTTGACTTCTTTGGCGAGATATCTGGGATGTCTTTCAGCCCAGACACGGACGCGCTCTTTGTCGGCGTGTGGGATATGACATATGCTAGCCTCCTCCAGTTTAGCCGTCTATATAACAACTAGTTGTATGGGATATACGTAGGACAACATGATTAATGAAAATGCAAGTTGTTTGACTTGTTTAAAATAAACTGGGAACGCCCTCCCTTTATCTGGCTTTTCGTGTACTACGGGATCTGTTCGCCCACTTGTATTTCCCAGAGCATGGCTTGTCGTACTACTTATTTCTCAGCTGTACATATATATGGTATTCTTGTGTATTCCCTGATGCTAGCCCTTCTGTACCACCAACCAGTTTCATTGATGTCCTCCCAGACACGCATTGTTCTCCTCGTATCTTTTTCCTCCTCCTCCGCCGCCAGGGAGAGAGAGGAAAAGCGATCTCGCTTTCCGCCCGATCTCCACTGGTCAAGGAGCTGGTCCCCTCTCCCTCCGCGTGCTGCTTGGGCGGCAGGAGGGAGGGGGACCCGTTCCTCCGTTTTGTAGTTAGGGTTTGGTTTTGCAGGTCATGGTGCGTCGTTGGGGTGGTGGGAGCGACGCCTAGACGAATAAATCTGCTTCATCTCCACTCCCACACCGGCGGTGTACTTCATGGCAGCGTCTCGGAGTTGATGGCATCGTGTTTTTGCCGATCTTTCAGATCGGCGGCGTTAGTGTTCTTGGATGGTGTCGGCGAGGCGGCGGCGGTGACTCCATCAGGTGTGTCTCTCCTTCTACTCTGTCCTCGTTGCTATGGCGTTGTCTCCGACGTCATGGTGGAGCAGGGAGGTTGGATCGTCCAGGAGTACGCGCAGATGATTGTCGGCTCAGGTGACAGCTGAAAGATGGTGTATCCTATGTTGGATTTATGGTTGAAGGCTGATAATTCTAGTTCCCTCTTTCGACGTTGTAGTCATGCGGAGGTGCCAGTTCTGAAGTTCGATGGCGTGTCCGGGGTCGTGCTGCCCCGGTCTGATTCATTCAACGGTAATGGTTTGTCCTATGACAAACTACTTTGGAGGTCCGAAAAGCTGTTGATCAGCGATGGAGCCGCGCGAGCTCAGGTGAAGAGGTGATCTGTCTCGCTTATCTTTGGTGGCTGTTACGGTGGTGCCGAAGGAGAGAGATAGGCGTTGGTTTGTCACATAGGTTTATATTATCCTTTCAGTTCTGTAAGATCGGTTTGTACGTGCCTTGTAATTTGATCTTTATTTATAAATAAGACACGTATTACCATGCAAAAAAAGAAACGCATTGTGATTTCACGAAATTTTAGCGCTTATAGGTATCTGTAGATTATACAACTAAATTACAAAGCTTGATGCTTTTGTATGAGTAAAATTCTCTTATGACTGGATTACGAAAATTGGACCAGATCCTTCTAGTCATTCTTGATCCTTCACCGACCACTAGT
Organism: Puccinellia tenuiflora; assembly: GCA_012064385.1. Classification (NCBI taxonomy): domain Eukaryota; kingdom Viridiplantae; phylum Streptophyta; class Magnoliopsida; order Poales; family Poaceae; genus Puccinellia; species Puccinellia tenuiflora. The sequence continues at coordinate 51,155 of QRDG01001367.1, forward strand.
ACAATGTTGTCTTCTTCTGAATGTTCAAGGATTCAAGTTTTTTTTTTGCGGGTACAGTTTTTTTTGTTGTATTGAGAATTTGGGCTAGTGTTGTACTCTCAAAAAAAAAAAAAAAATTTGGGCTAGTGTCATGAATGCGGATATTTCATGTCCAGTTGTGCCTGCTGTTAAGAATATGCTCATGTATACCATATATTAGTATACATTCAGACAGATGCATAGAGAATTCAGAGATATCGTCCCATTTGGTTGCTGAATGTAATTTTCAAAATTATCACTAAATTTTTTGTGAATAGGCTTACACCTGTGATAGATGGGGTAATTGGTCCTTCTCAAACTGCATTTCTTCAAAATCGTTTCATACTAGAAGGTGTTGTTGTTCTTCACGAAGTTTTGAATGAAATGCATAGGAAAAAAAGTTCAGGTGTTCTCTGTATAAGATAGATTTTGAAAAGACGTTTCACAAGATCAAATGGCCCTTCCCATTACAAACTTTGGAGATGAAAGGTTTGCATCCTGCTTTTAGTGACATGATTATGAAAACTGTAGTAGGGGGGAAGTAGGCATCAAGACTAATGGAGAGAATGTACCCTATGTTTAACACCCATCAGGTTTTAAGGCAGGGAGACCTTCTCTCTCCATTAGTATTTGACTTGGCCTTTGATTCTCTGGCTATCTTGGTCAACAGAGTTGTGCAACATAATTTGATAACTAGCCTTGTCACTCATCTTGCAGGTGATGGAATTGCCATACTGCAATATGCATATGACATAATCTATTATTGCAAGATGACTTTGAGCAAGCCAGAAATCTAAAATTCTTACTTTGCTCATTTGAACAAATGATTGGACTACAAATAAAGATCCATATAAGTGAAGGGTTTTGTATGGGGAGTGCACATGAGAAAACCTAGAGTTTTGATCAGATACTTATTTGCAAAAGTGGTAAATTACCTCTCAAATATCTTGGGGTCCCTTTTGATGAAAAAAATATAGTGAAGGGAATCCTGCAGTAGAAAAAATTGAGAAAAAAAGGGCTCCCGGCAAGAGAAAATAATTCTAATCGGGGGAAGGACTCAATTGATAAATACCTACCTCTCAGGCCTTACCTTATAATCCCCCTATCTCAAAATATAAGACACCCTTTAATTTCACCGGTCAACGACGTACAACTTTGACCATGATTTGTACTTATAATATGTCCACATAATTAGTATAAACATATATGAAATGGAAAAAATTTGCAAGACGAATCCAACTGTACTATTTATATATTCACGATCCATATAATTTATTATATATTTATGGTCGAAGTCGAGCATTAAAGACCAACACAAAAGTATCATGCCTTATATTTTGGGACGGAGAGAGTATTTGTTATCTTTCTTCCGGGTTCATGTGCGCATAACGAAATAGATGGACTCGTGTAGGGCTAAATTCTTGTGAGGTGAGGATGACAAAAGGTATGTTTGCTAAAGGACAGTGGGGGCCTTGGGATTTTAATCTTGAGGTCATGAACATGGCTCTTTTGTTAAAATGGCCCTCAAAACTTTTCAATGAAAGAGAGTTTGCCAGTCTTATTTTCAGAAAATATCTCTAGGACTAAACGCTTGGCCGGGCAGTCTTCAAACCCGGGGACTCACATTTGTCGCAAGGTTTGATGAAAAAGGGATGGCAAGTAAACAAGGTTTTGAAAGATATTTGTCTTGATAAAAATGGTTTGGCCACTACTCTACCACAGGCTTTATGCCCTATGTCTTAATCACAACAATACAGTTCAAGAAGTTTTCTCAAGTAGCATCCATATGCTTACTTTCAGGAGACCTTTTGTGGGTCCTAGAAAGAAATCTCTGGGAAGCTCTAGTTCTAAAATGTCATTATGTCTCTTTGACTGTCAGTGAAGACAAGTCAAAGTGGTTACTCTTAGAGTATCATACTTACTCTGTCAAAATCTTTCATAATGCTATGTTATGCAAAGAAATCGTTCCTTATAACTTTCTATGAAAGCTCAAAGTTCCCCTCAAAATCTGGATTTTTATTTAACTTGTCCTGAAAAAGACCATCCTAATAAAAGATGTCTTGCTTAACTAAGGGGAAGATGTGACCCAGCAAAGAATCGATTGATCATCTATTCTTTGCTTGCCATCTGGCGAAATACATTTGGGGGTGTGTTAGTTGTGCTTTGGGGGGTTACTAATAATTTAATTACATGAATGATTTCTTTATTTGCTGGCACTTTTTCACTGAAAAAAGAGAAAATTGTCACTACGAGCAGGGATGGAGCCAACCAGTAACCTTGGAGGGGGCACAAACATGTTGGAGGGGGCAAAATATCTTAGAACTTCTAAATACAAGCATGAGTATTAGGATGTTATTGAAGAAAATGAGATTGTTGGGGGTGGCTTAGCCCCTGCCCGTCCCCCTTCCTCCGTGCATGACTATGAGGACCCCGATACAATCGGGACATAGTACTAGGCCTCGGAACAACCGGTCCCAAGTACCATGCTTTATCCGAGAGATGCGCATGGATGCACCACCCCTGGGTGTACCCCGGTACATGAACACATGCACAATCGGGGCCGGTACAACCGGAACACAAAACATAACAAGCAGATTCAAGGGAGATCTCTCGCTACCATAGGAATATGTGTTTGTGTACGTGATTCGATTTTTACCACACCTTCTGAAGCGGGTTCCCTCTTGATAGGACGGTTGCTCAAAGATAATAAAAAAATGTTGTACATCGTCTCTTTTCACTTTGAGGGGTCTCCAACCATCATTCCGTCATCAGATAGCTATATTATGCGCAAGCACATGGTTAGTCTGCTAATCATGTTTTCATTAACACCAAAACCACTTAGGAAGGAAAATTCCCTTTCAGAAGGTGGAAACTAAACTTTTGTATTCCAATAAACCTTTGCATTATGAATTGGTACTGACCTATTTTCTTTGTGTGATGACCAACGAGAGTTGAGTAAGACTCTTTTTCAAGAGAGGGAGGATGATAAGGATATTCCGGCCATCAACAAACACCAACTATCGGCGGACAAAATACAAGTTGTGCCAAACAAAACACGATCAAGTCTTGAACAAAAATGAATTGATGTACGGAGAAGCATATACATGAAGTACATATGTGCATTTCTCTCATATGCAACACCATGCTAGTGTGAAAGATAAAATTAAGTATTTCATTTTCCTTTGCATATATATTATCTACTACCCTTCTACTTATCTTTTTGAAGAACAAATAGAGTCGATGACGACTCTTCATCAAGGGAGGAGGTTGATGAGCACATGTATACGATATACATGACATTTTGACAAAATGCACAATTTAGCTAGAAATAATTAGCAAGATGAACCAAGCAAACACATGCCTAGGTGAACGCTAACCGAAATCCATATTATTATATACTTGACATTGATATGCTTTAAACTTATATTCATTCTCTTGGCTCATGTTTATGGTAGAAGGGGGTCAACAATTTCTAATCCGACAAAGAAATGAAGTTAAAGAAAATAAGTTTCAAGTGAATGTGATGCTATCAACATCTGTCTTTGTTCTTTTTCTATGACAATACCCATTTGAACGAGAGATGGGGAAAATGTGGCACATCAATAGAAGCTACTTCAAGTTACTTTCTGACCCAAAAAACTTTGCATCATTTTCATGTGTGTAGCCAAAGTAATGACCGTTTAGGTGGAAAATATCCAAACTATCAAAGGCATCGCGAATTCAGAGAAACTCTCCAATAACTTCTCAATTTGACTCCTTATTCTTCCAAGGAAGCCATGCAAATGCTGAGTCATTTTGATTCCTTTTCAAACCTAGCTAATAGGAGGGGTTGTCCCTGTTATAAAACCTAATATCCCCATCCTTTTAGGGGGTTTTTGTCAAACCATTCACGTACATGCTTATGCAACAAGACTGATATAGACCCGAGAGATTGTTACTAACTTTACTCTTTTGAGTTCTGATACGTCTCCAACGTATCTTTAATTTTTTATGTTCCATGCTTGTTTTATAACATTGCCACATGTTTTTACAATGTTTTTATATCATTTTGGCATGTTTTATTGGACTAACCTATTAACCCAGTGCCCAGTGCTAGTTTCTGTTTATTATGTTTCTGCATTGCAGAAAAGGTCCAAAATTCAAAGTGCTCGGAAAATTCCCAAAAATGTTAATAAATTCTATTTCGCCAGAAGACCCCGGGAGCTAGAAGGGGAGCTGCGGGGGAGGTCCACAGCCGCCAGGTGACCCCTGGCTGCGGTCCAGCCTGGACCGCGCCTTGGTCCCACCTGGGAGCCTCCTCCACCGCCTCGCGTCGCCTCTTCACCTATAAAGTCTCTCCTAACCTAAAAATGCCAGAACACCGAAGGATTTCTCTAGAAAAGTTCCCGAGCTCCGCCGCCATCAAAAACCCTAATTCGGGGGACAGAAGTTCCTGTTCCGGCACCCTGCCGGGATTGGGAATTGCCCCCGGAGCCATCTTCATTGTCGTTTCTGCCTCCCATGATGCGCCAGGAGTAGTCCTTCATCGGGGCTGAGGGCTCTACTGTAGCTATGTGGTTATCTCTCTCTCCCATGGTGTGATCTTTATGTGATCGTGAGCATTGTTAGTACCGTTGAATTCTTATGTAATGCTATGCTATTCAATTGGTTTATCTAGTATAATTTCCGGAGTTATTGTTGACAACACAAAGCCTTGGTGACAGTGTGGGTGGCTTGTATGACTGTTCGGATGATAGATTATCTAGAGTGACATTTACCATGGATTATTCTTTGTGGAATTGTGGTGTTTGTTTAGTCAGACTTTGAGGTGTGCTTTTGTAGCCCTACGCATAGTACTCTTGTTTTATCAAGAAGAAGAATAATTCCGAGTAGCACTTGCTTGCTTTCAGTTGTGCTAACGTGTTGAGAGAGATCCCTAGCGAAAGTATGATCCCTAGGCGTTGTTTCCAATCATCGGAACACCGTTTCTAGTCACTTTTTGTAACATCCCAAGATTTTCAAATTTTTGAAAATTCTGAAAAATCAAAAACTTTTGAAAATTTTATATATTATGTTTTGAAATTTTCAAAACAAGCATGGTATTCATGATTTCATTGCATAAATGCATTTGTGCTCCTGGTTTTAAAAAGTTTTCAAAAGAAATAAAAATTTATTTCTTATATTTATGCAAAATTGGGCAATAGCAACAATTACCTTTTTTATGCCCAAAGGTATTATGGCAAATAAAGTTGTGTAAAAATATTCCCAAATAGTATATTTTGATAAAGAGTATTTTTACAAAATTTTACAAATTTGTTCGAATCCAATTGGATGAGTTTTGCAAAAAGTATAAAAGTTTCCTGAAAATAGAAAAAGAAAAAGGTTTCAGAAAAAAAAAAAGGGCCAGCCGAGCCAGCCAGCCCAGCTTTGGCCCATCCTCCCCCACCGCGCGCGCGTCCCACTGCGGCCCGGCAGCAGCCCAGCATCATCCCCGCACGCGCCAGCCAGCTCCCTCTCCCGCTCGCTGACAGCCCGGTCCCGCTCGTCAGCACCGACACCAACGCGGTCGTCGTCCCCAATTTCCGCCCGCGACATGGCAACTCCGGCCGGCATTCGATACTCATCAATCGGGCGTTTAAGGCCGAGATTCTCGCGCCCGAGCACGCCTACAAGTACCCCTCTCCGCCCTCTCCCTCCTGCCCCAAAAATCCCCCTCCGAGAGCCCCCAGGCCGCTCGTATTCGAGCTCGACCTCCCGCCACGGCCGCCGGCGAGGAGCTACTTTTCCGGTGAAGTGGGTAATCCCCATGCCTCCCCCTCGTCTCCTTTCTTCGTATGTTGATGTTGCGCACCCTTTTGACATGGTTCGACGATTTTGTGCACCCCAGATCGACGCAAACGTGCACGCCCGAGCCCACCGGCCGCCATCACCAACTCCAGCGACGAATTAGAAGACCTCCAGGACGCGCCGTCGTCGCCAAACTCGCCACCAAGCTCGCCTCTCCATCGTGATCATCGGGGTATGACTTTTCCGTCCTCCCAATCTCTTTTGTCGCCGGAACACGTGATGCCCGTGGTGTCGCCGCCGCATTCTGGCTCACCGGAGCAACTCCGGTCGCCACTCCGAAACCCTAGAATTTCAGCCATTAGATCTATTTTCTACGGCCTAGATTTGATCATTTAAACCGAATCGGTATCTTCTGTTTAGGACCATTAGATCTAGATCCAGCGGCTAAGGAGCAGATCCAGTCAGCGCACCCGTGGCAGTCCAGTCAGCACGACCCAGCCAATCAGAGGAGGCCACATCAGATCCAGTCAGCGCCAGCGTGGAGAAGGATTTTTCCTTTTTTTTATCTGTCTGTTTTGCAGAAAAACCCCTGCACCTTAGATTTATCATATCTTTTTATTGGTTTTGCCAAATTCAAATATTTTTATATATTTGAAATCCTTAGAACCAGTAGAATCTTTCTGGCATTTTAGTTTTCTGTTTTGACAAGTTTAAATTTATTTGAATTTCAAATGTGAAATTTGAGTAAATTTGTCATAACTTTAGTTTAAAAATAGCTTTTTGAGTAAATCCAATTGGGTTAGTTTAGTTTTGAAGCCCTCTGTCCAGAGAGACCAATTCCATATTTTTGTAGTTATTTATTTTAGCATTAGTATTTATTTAGTGTTTATTCCCTTTTTGGGAATTGTTTTATGTTGTCTTTATATTAAAAATTGTTTTAATTGCATTTTGACTCCATGCATGTTTCTAAAAATCAGAAAACAATAGTTAGTGTTTGACTTGTGATTTTAGATGCATTTCATGCATAGCATATTTTGTTGTATTGTTATTATTTTTGTATGATTATTGTTGTTTTGTTTGTTTATGTGTGGCTTGTTTATTTTGTTAGTTTATTCGGAGAGTCACGAAGACTTTGGTGGTTGCTACTCCTGCCACTCCTGTTGCCAAGGCAAGTGGCACACTCATGAAATTCCTATTATTTTGATATATGCATTGTTGTAGCTTTTACTTAGAAAATTTGCATGATAGGCTTATTAGTATTGCTATGCTAGACCTGTTTAGTATTACCCTAGAATATTCCTAAGTGTCTAGTACCTATATGATAACTTAGTAGAATAGGTAAATGCTATGCTATGTGTTTTGTATCAAAAGCTAATGAAAATTCTACTAAGTTAATAAACTACCTGGGTGGGTGGTTGGAATAAAGCAATTCCCCATATACGGGAGGATGAATTGTAGAAGAGGGTGATTCCCTATTTTGGGAGGAAGGATCATACGTGGTCCCCTGACTTAGGAGGATGAATCACACTTGCGGAAAGCCACCCAGGATCAAAGGGATTTGAAGTTACTCCAAGTGAAGATTGCTTCCAGTGCAGCCATTAGTCATATGGGCTCTGTCTTGATCAACTAAGTTGCATGGACTCATCCCGGCTTGACAGGTGGTGGTAGAGGTTTGTAGGTGGAGCGCGTCAGGCCGGTATGGGGTGGGAAAATGCTTCTGAAAGATCTCGTCTTAACCCTCTTCTTTTCCCCGGAACACCAATGGAGTGTGAGGGATAGTTTGGGTTGGTTAAGTCTAATGGTGAAAGTGCACAACCTCTGCAGAGTGTCAAACTAAGTACTTAGCCGTGTCCCCGGTTATGGACAACTATGAGCAGCTGATCAAGGACGTCAACGGAGGATCCCAACATTCCAATTTCTCTAAGTTAAAACTTGATGGGTGAACCAGGGTAGTTGAGACAATGGTTGTCATACCATACTTGTCTCGTTCAGGTAAAAGAAAATGTTTTGAAAAGAGATAGGAAAAATTGGCTTTATGCAAATCAGCCTTCAAACTCCACAAGCCAAATATGCATATAGGTTATTAGAGTTTTCCTCTATGAGTCCACAAAGTGTCACTTGCCAGATCCATTTTATGGTTCTGACCCACCTTGTTGATATCTTTTTATCAGGTTGTTCTGACGAAGAGTGAGGTTTCGTTAAGGGTTTCGAGTCTGCAACCAACATGTTTCGCCTGTGGCTACATGAAGATTGGGACTCCATGCAATAATATTTAGTCTTCCGCTATTATTTTTATTTATGCTAGCTTCGAGCTATGCAAAGTTGTAATGGATTATTTTAAGTCTGGATCATTTGTGTAATAAATTGATACAATGTTATGGTATTCATCGTAAACTGTGTGTGCAAACGATTCGATCCAGGGATTTGCACTATACACAGGGATCTTGCCTATTTTTAAGTGCAGGTCCGCTACACTTTTGTTGCACGTTTGCTTGCTGCCATTTTTATTACAGATTACAAATACCACTTGTTACCATCCATATCACTTGCATTTTACCATCTCTCCGCCGAACTAGTGCACCTATACATCTGACAAGTATATTGGGTGTGTTGGGGACACAAGAGACTTCTTGTATATTAATTGCAGGGTTGCTTGAGAGCAGGGGCGGAGCTACAGTGTAAGGCCGGGGTCAGTTGACACCGACGACCTCGGCCCAGACCCTTGTACATTTAGCCCAGTATGGAAAAATGACCCCAGTGAAAAATCATTTTGACCCCAGCGGTCCAGCCCATGAGCACCAAAAAGTGAATGCTAAAGCAGGCCCTAAACGCGAATCACCAGCTCGTAGCAGCCCAAACTGCGAAGCTAGCAACCCACCACGTAGCTGAAATGTCGCTCCTAATTCTTTCTTCTGAAACTGTATGCTTTGGTTGCTGAGGAAAACACTCCACGCCCTCTTCTCTGTTCCGTTCCTCTGAAGCGTCGCCGCCCGGCCGTGGCCGCACCAGTCCCCGCTTCTCTCCCCATCCATCCCCTGTAAAATTGACGATTCTACTGCAATCCTCAACGGTAAGTGCGACTAAAATCATTCCTTTTTAGGCCTTTACCGCAGGAGATTTAATTCCCCCAACCCTCAATTCTCCTATCATCTTAGGGTTTCTCAGATTGTTGAATTTTTAAATTTGTTGAAGGTTTGGGTGGGCGATCTAGTCTCATACTCTCATCACGTGGATTTTATTTGGATAATTAATCAGGGGCCTGCAATCAGTATAAGCCTCAAATCAATTCCCCATCGCAATGTCAGGTAAGCTGCTATATGCTGGATACGGATGTGTAGTCTGTAGACTGTAGTGGACCTTTTCCTATGTTAGTTTGTTTTTATTTCAGTACCAATGATCTCTTGCTGATTTAGTAGGTAGTAAAAAAATTCATGGAACGTTTCTTGAACTTGAAAATAAAATCACCCCCACCTGGTAGTGATCCTGATCATGGTGAAGGTCCATCAAATGTTACACGTGCTGTTCGTCCGTGTCCTTTGCCGGTACCTCCAACTCCAAGAGAGGTAGATGTAACTGAGATACCTTATGACCCTGCTGATAGGAAGAGAATTTCTGAATATATAGGACCGAAGCTACAAGATGAGATGAGACGGAAATATCTCACTAGAGGTCCGTATAGGCCACAACGGGGTTTCAAGTATCCACAGAAGTTGATAGCAGGTTACTTACGCCGGTTTTGTTCTAAATGGTATAAAAAGTATGACTGGATAGAGTACAGTGAGAAGAAGGATGCGGCATTTTGCTTATATTGCTACTTATTCAGAGATTCTATTGAAGGCCAAGGGGGAAATGATGCATTTGTAGTCGATGGTTTTGATACTTGGAACAAGTCTGACAGACTTAAAGACCATGTGGGTAAATCTCCTAATAGCTTTCATAACACTGCCGTCAAAAGGTGCAATGATTTGCTGAAACATGACCAGTCAGTTGTTGTTGCTCTCGACAAACAAACTAAAGTCACTCAAGAGGAGTATATGATCCGTTTGAATAATTCCATAAGTGATGTCTGATACTTGTTGCATCAAGGTTTAGCATTTCGTGGCCACGATGAATCAAAAGATTCTAAGAACAAAGGAAATTTTAGAGAGTTGGCACATCTTTTAGCAGAGCAAAATGAGAACACAAAGAGGATTGTGTTGATCGATACTCAAAAAAATAATCAAATGGTAGCTCCAGAAATTCAAAGGGACATTGCTGAATGTTTTGCCGAGGTAATAAATTCTTTCTTTTGTCATTTCTTTTCTTTTATTGGTTACATTTTACATATGGCATGAGTTCCTCTAGTCATAAAACTGATTTTTTTTTTCTTTTATGAGCAGATCATAGTGAAATCTATTGTTGATGAAATTGGTGGTGGTGTGTTCTGCTTGTTGGTTGATGAGTCTGCTGATGTTTCTGACAAAGAACAGATGGCTGTAGTTCTGCGGTATGTCGACAAGTTTGGAGCAATCAAAGAAAGACTTATTGGTGTTGTTCACGTGAATGAGACATCAGCTTCATGTCTCAAATGCAATATTGATCACCTATTTTGTAAGTACGGATTAAGCATAAAACAAGTTCGAGGCCAAGAGTATGATGGTGCTAGCAACATGCGAGGTGAGTTCAATGGATTGCGAGCTTTGATCATGAGGGAGAATAGCTCAGCATATTATGTTCACTGCTTTGCTCACCAGCTTCAACTAGTCATTGTGGCAGTAGCTAAAAAGAATGATGATGCTAGCGACTTTTTTGACATGATATCTCTTCTGATTAATGTGGCCGGAGCTTCTTGTAAGCGAAAAGATATGATTAGAGAGAGTCAACAAGAGAGAGTGAAGAAAGCAATTGGATGTGGACAACTTAGCACTGGTACGGGATTAAATCAGGAGCAATCGCTTCAAAGAGCCGGGGACACTCATTGGGGTTCTCACTATAAAACTCTTCTAAGTATAATGAACTTGTTCCCGGATGTTATTGGTGTTCTCAAATATGTTGAGAAAGAAGGACCAAATGATGCAAAGAAACGCCAAGCTCGTGGTCTCTTAGATTATGTCACTGATTTTGACTTTGTGTTTCATCTACACTTGATGTTGCTTATCTTAGGACATGCAAATGCTTTATCTCTATCATTACAGAGGAAAGATAAGGACATCTTGGAGGCTATGCTAGAGGTGAAGTTGACAAAGAAAAAGTTTCAGCAAATCAGAGATGATGGTTGGGACTCTTTATTGGAAAAATCTCACTCATTTTGTGAGGAGTACGGTATTTCCAAGTTGGATATGGAAGAACAATATATAGACCGACATAAACCAAGGAAGAAGACCAACCGTACTAACTATGAGCACTACAAATATGATTGCATGAACCCTGTTGTTGACTTGCAGCTTGGAGAGTTTAATGATCGCTTTTCTGAGGTAAACTCAACTCTTCTTACCCAAATGGCTGCATTTAGTCCCAAGGATTCCTTTGATGCTTTCAAAGTTCAGACCTTAGTGGATTTGGCGAAGTCCTATCCAGATGATTTCAATTCCATCCAATTGAAAGATCTTTCCCATGAGCTTACATTCTATATTGATAATGTGCGAGCAGATGAAAGATTTGCAAATCTGAAAACTATTTCTGAACTTGCTAAGCTGATGGTTAGTACGAAAAAACATTTGGCATTTCCTTTGGTATATCAACTCCTCAAGCTAGTGCTAGTTCTGCCTGTGGCCACTTCATCTGTTGAGAGGTGCTTTTCAGCAATGAAAATAGTGAAGACGGTGCTACGTAATCGCATTGGTGATGATTTCATGAATCACTGCGTTATTTGCTTCTTGGAGCAAAGACTTCTATATTCAACTCCACGTAAGGATGTGATAGACCGCTTTCTCAAGATGAGAGATCGTAGAGGTCAAAAGAAATAGAGAGGTAATTACTTTTGTAATCCGATTTTATTATATGATATATTGAGAATTATTGTTTCTTATTTATATGAGTTTTCTCAATAATATATTATAGAAATGTTAAATATTATCAGCTGCACACCACTACATGTGCGAGCTATATGCATATACGTTTGTGGTACGTTTTATAGACACGCAATCTACCGACTTGTTCGTGTTGACACCGGCGACCTTTTTTCCTGGCTTCGCCCCTGTCCAATGTCTTCGTTGTCAATTCCTCTCTTGCCTTCATCATGTGCTCCATCTTCTCCCTTAGGGTTGACACCTCTCCTTCCATCTTCACCCTTAGCTTGGCCTTCTTGGCTCCCTCGGGCTTGTTCAAGTTCCTCTCCGGCTCCTCCGGATCATCCATGTCATACATATCCTTCTTCTTCGGTGCGGTTTCTTGATCCCTCAACTTCCACTTGTCATATGTTTGAAGAATTGACCAAACATGCTTGAATGGGAAAGGTTTGCCCTTGGAAGCGGCCATCTCCTTGTACCTCAAGCCGGCGATGGTCTCCTACAAAACAAACAACACACATGAGAAACCAATTGAAACACACATGAGAAACAAATTGAAAGTAAGGTTTGCAAACTTACATAGTCACTCTCCACGGTGCCACTAGGCGGCGCATCCATCACTTGATCCATGGCCGCACTCCAACGCAAACAAGCCGGCTTCATCAAGTCCCACCGGCCTTGAAGCGACCGGAATGAGCGAGAGGCGAACCTACTCCTCTTCGGCTTCATCTTGAGATAGGCGTCCTTGATGCGCTGCCAATACCGCCTTGCGGTTTGGTCGTTACCGGTGCCCACATCCATCCCCACCGACGCCCATGCTCGAACCAAGAGCACATCTTCCGCTTCGGTGTAGTTCGACGAGCGGATGACGGGGCGAGCAACGGCGGCGAACGCCTCCTCCTCTATCTCGGTGATATCCTCCTCATCATCATCCTCCCCTTCCTCCTCCGCATCATCTCCCCCCTCTAGATCATCATCAACCCTGTAGGGATCAACCGGTGGAGGGCCAATGTTCACCTCCGCTTCATTGAGCATGTCCATGAACGATGTGGACGGGGTGGCCATTTCATCGAGCACCTCCGGGGCGGCGGCGACGGGCGCGGCGGCGGCGGCCACATCCTTCTTCTTCGGCGCCCTACGCTTTGGTTGCGCCTTCCTCGCGGCCAGGGAGGACGCCTTCACCTTCGCCGCTACAGCACGCGGCCCACCCGAGGCCACCTTGGCCCGGGCCCGAGGTGCGGCCGCGACGGCCGGGGCGGGTGGTGCGAGCGGAGGCTGGGCGGCCGGGGCGAGGGCGGCGGCCGCGGACGCGACGAGGTGCATCCCCGCGCGCCTCTGCTTGGCGCCGATGAGGTGCGTCGCCGCCACCACGGCCGCGATGGAAGGGGAGGCGGAGGCGGATGGGGCGGCCATGGCGGGAGCGGCCGGGGTCGGGGACGGGGCGGGGACGGGCGCGGCGGGGGTCGGGGACGGGGCGGGAGGGGCTGGGGCGGCCGCGGCCTCGCCGGGGGACGGCGGCCATGGAGGGCGGCGGCGGGAGACGCGCAAGGCGGCGGCGGCGGTTGGGATTTTCCCTCCCGCGTGTGGGGAGAGGACGGATCCGGGTTGGCAAGGGTTGACCCCTCCAACCTGTGTTTCTACAGGCCAGCAGGAGGTTCCCAGGTTCGCCCTGTAATTTTTTTTAGCGTTTTACAGTTTTAGGAGTTCTAGTCTTTGTGTTTTTTTCGTTTCAGCCCGTAAAAAAGCGGTTAAATTTACAGGTTTGGGGATTTAAGGGCTCTACTAGAGATGCTCTAAGTAAAGCTCTATCTTTGAAAAAGCTCCACTTTGCCCGCGAAAGAAGCAATGCAAAACTGAGGACAGAATCTGTCAAAAACAGAACAGACTGTAAAGATGAATTTTTTCGAGGCAATTCTGGACCTCAAATCAGAAAACTTAAAACTAGAAAAAGGTGGAAAAAACCCTGGTTCTTGCTTTCAAAAAATTTCAGCCACAGATGATGTTCTGTAATTGTTTTGATTTTCGAACAGTGAGGAACAGAAATCTGTTTCTGGACAGCAAACTCACAAATTAGTCTTCCTCTCTTTAGAGGCTATTCTTGGCACCAAAAAAAAAAAGATACAAGGGAGTTGTTATAGAAGTAACATCACCCAAAACTCAAAGAAACCAAAAAGAAACATAAGGTAAAATAAAATGGGTTGCCTCCCATAAGCATTTTTCTTTAACGCCTTTTAGCTAGGCACAAAGGGCAAATTCAAGTCTTATCAATAGGACCAAATTCAAAACCACTCTCTGGCTTACCAATGGAATCAAAAGGTTTCTTTATCCTCTTCCTAGGGAAATGTTCCATCCCTTTTTTCAGTGGGAATTGAAATTTAATATTGTCCACTCTCATATCAATAATAGCACCAACAGTTCTAAGAAACGGTCTTCCCAAAACAATAGGACAAGGAAGCTTAAAATCAAGATCCATAACAATGAAATCAACGGGAACATAATTACCATTAACCAAGATGAGAACATCATCTATTTTACCCAAAGGAGTATGCGAAGTGGCATCAAGAAAATTCACATTTAAATCACAATCTTGTAATGGTCCAAGATCAAGAGCATCAAATAACTTTCTAGGCATAATAGAAATACTAGAACCAAGATCACACAAAGCATTACACTCAAAATCATTTACTTTCATCTTAATGGTTGGTTCCCAAGCATCCTCTAATTTCCTAGGAATAGAGAATTCACATTTAAGCTTTTCTTCTCTCATCTTAATGAGAGCATTGGTGATATGCTTAGTAAAAGGCAAGTTCATTTCACTAGCATTAGGTGTTTTAGCAAGCTTTTGTAAAAACTTTATGACTTCAGTAAGGTTACAATTATCAAAATCAAGGACATTGTCATAAAAAATAATAGGAGCATTATCACCTAAAGAATCCTTATTATCAAAACCAATTTCAGCATTTTTATCAACAACAGTTTCTGTGTTGACTGAAAGTTTTGGGTTCTTTTTAGGCGTGGTGGAAATTTTTCCTACTCCAATTCTTTTACCATTAGCATACTTAGGTGCTGTAGATGACTCTTGAGCATTTAGCATTTTAATATCCTCATTAGTATAAATAGTGCAAACATTAGCAACCTTACTAATTTCAGCAATTTCAGCTTCTTTTTCCTCTCTTTCCCATCTAGCATGAAGCTCGGCCAACATTCTTATATTATTATCAATTGTAACTTGTATGGAACTCAAAGTTTTATGTTCCTTAACATCATGAGGCAAAAATTTTATTTTAAGGAAATCAACTTCATGGGACAGACTGTCCACTTTAAGAATAAGATTATCAAGTTTCTCAAGCTTTTCTTCAACAATTTTATTGAAAGACTTTTGTGAAGTGATAAAATCCTTAAGCATGCTTTCAAGATCAGAGGACACACCTCTATTATTGTTGTAAGAATTACCATAAGAATTGCCATACTGATTACTGATATGTCGCAAACGTATCTACTTTTCCAAACACTTTGCTATTGTTTTGCCTCTGATTTTTAATGAATTGTTTGGAACTAACCCGAACTGACGCTGTTTTCAGCAGAATTGCATTTGGTGTCTTTCTTTTGTGCAGGATTGAAAATTTCGCGGAAAATTCCAGAAAATTTGGAAAATGGATTTTTGGGAAGAATAAGCCATGGAGCCAGGAAGACCCGGAGGGGGGGGGGCACCCTAGGAGCAGGGGCGGGTCCCACCCACGGGTGAGCCCTAGGCCGCGGCCAGGGGCCGCCCCTGCCCCTGGAGCGTCGCCTCTCGGCCCTCCTTCACATATAAGTCACGTTTGACCTAAAAACGTCGAGCCCCCGATCACTTTTTCAGAAACCTTACGGAGCTCCGCCGCCATCCCGAAACCTCAATTCAGGGTCCAGGATTGCTGTTCCGGCACCCTTCCGGAGTGGAGATCGCCGCCATCATCACCGCCAACGCCTCTCCATCAACCATCCATGATGTCTCCCTCTATGTGTGAGTAGTTCCTTGCTATAGGCAAGGGGATGTAAGGGATTGAATAAGATTGCTCATGTAATTCGATGCCAGATTGTTAGGGCATGATGCCTAGTATCATATATTTGTGTTAATCATCGTTGGTACAATTAGTTATGCTTAATGCTTGTCACTTTGGACCCGAGTGCCATGATTTCAGATCTGATCACTGATGGCCCTTTGACGTAGTTACCTGCGTCAAAAGAATATGGTTAGGTTGAGACTCCAAGTGCAGAGTGTATAGTATAGGAAAGAAAGTTTTCCCTACGAGGGGTGACTCGAGGGTTTAATATCGAACTCTCGGGGAATCAGTAGTGAAAGATTTATCTTCTTATCCTACTCTTGAAAACCTACAAAACAAAGTAAATTGTTTCGTGTGCCCTCAACCTCACCAAGTGGTTGTCAAGCACAAGGTGTGAGAATGATATGAAAAGATAATAAATGCAAAACAATAAATAAATATGCAATGATGATAAATAAATATGCAAGGATGGTGGAAACAATGATGGATGATATTTTTAGGTTTTGTATTGTGAATGCAAGATGTAAAAGTGTTTTTGTATTTTCGGATTTTTAAATGGCAGAAAATGGAAAATGGATAAAAGTTGTTGGAAAGGTGTTTCTTATGATTAAAAATGGACCGAGGTTCATGGTTTCACAAATGCACTCTCTCTTTAATAAAGTAGTAGATAATGGAACACTAGAATTAACATATGAGATTGCAACGAAAAGGTTTCATGACAAGTTACTAATTATATGGGCATCACGTCCTAACATAGAGATCTTTTGTTTATTAATCTCTCTTATACTCCACAAAGATGTGAACTAAATCTTAGCACCTTAGTAATTAAGATAAATCAGAGTATAGCATTAAGTTCTATGACATGAAGTTAAAATAAGAACATGCTAGATCTAGTCATGGAGAAGTGGCAATGGTCACACCCACATCTCCGGTAGCAAGGTATTTTTCTTTATCCCTAGTGAGGCAACAAAGTAAGGTAAAATACCCAAGTGGATCGCGGAACTTCTCTCACTTTCACCGCACTAGCCACCCCTCGTTACTCCATCTAATGCATACGTTCCCCCTCACACGCTCTCATACACATGCTTGATCAAAACAAGTAAACAAGAACGGGGAACATAATATGCATCTACTTTCATAACTGAAACAAAACTATTGCAATCTCAAACATATATTAACTCATAAAAAGATCCACCACAAAGGTATTACATAGATGACCATAATCATGTTCAGCAGCTCATACGGTACTAATTAGTGAAGCTCAAAGAGAGGAGAGATACATAAGTTACTTCCACAAACCCATAGTCCAGGGGTGGACTACTCCCTCTTCATCATGGAGACGGTGGAGAAGTCATTGGAGAAGGTGGAGACCACGCCGGCAGCGCCCCGCCGGAGTTCTCCTCCTCCAATCTGCAACTCCAGGTCTCTGTTTCATGCTTTCTGTGTTTCGCTGGCGCTCTCCTCCGAAAGGCGTTGGGAGACTATTTTTATAGTCGTTTTTAGGTCAAGACAGAGGCTCGGGAAAAAAGATCGACGACATTGGAGGCTCGGGGCCCAGGATAGTGGGCCCCACGCGGCTAATAAATTTGGCCGCGTGGGCCCACCTATCTTGGCCCTCGGGTCTCCGCTTGTTCGCTTCCTTCGCTCCTACGCTTCGTTCCTTCCAAAAACTGATGCTCGTAAATTTCCAGGTCATTTGGACATCGTTTGGGTCCCTGAAACATCAAAATATAGAAAATAGGGTTTTCTGCCAGTGCAGGGTTAATTCCAGAAAAATAGGGAAACTGTGAAATATTCCCAAAAATCAATATAAAACAATGATATAACCCTTATATGATGCAAATATGATTGAAATATAAGTAATATAATGCAAAGTTCATGTATGCATTTTACATGCATCAACATCCCCAAGCTTAACCTATACTCGTCCTCGAGTATGAAGGTGATAAAACTAACATGGACTTTGCTTTTTAATACTATCAATGGATATTAAATATGATTACTATTGCTACATAGAGTCAAATGATTCATTCTTCAAAGGAGTAGCAATATACAAGATAAATTATGAAGTGATATCAAATATTCAATGTAAGGATGTTCAATGATAATTCACAAAGTGTAATATAGAAGAAAGTACTATGGACCAAATGTATGCATAATGAAAAGTAAAAACATCCTATAATGGTCATAGAGTACTCTTGTAAATCAGAATATAAAAGGTGGACACTTTGGAAAGATATATAAATGAGTAGAGGTAAAACATGAATAAGTTTCATCTAACTTCCAAAGGCTTCTACTTAAGTTAATGTTTGCAATGTGGTATTCATTGGTGTCAAGCTCTCATTACCCCTATCATAACATCTTGAATGGTTAAAGTTTAAAGTGAAAGCAAATATGAGTAGTGTGCTTGACAGGGTATGGGTTGAATGCCTCATGCCCCGTGAATACGAGTACCTACACCACGATGTTACTCAACTAGGGCCACAAAGCAAGTTCAAGTTAAGGTCATTGTAAGTAATATAATAGCGTCATCAAGAGCGTCAACTGGGGTACCTCTTGTCCCAGGACATGGAACAAGCCCATGTCAAAATGACAAGACAAACAAATAAAATGAACAATCTCAACACCCTTTTTTATTGACTATTGGTATAGCTTTTTATTGTGAGGTGCATCAGTGAAGGTTCACTATAGCATGTAAGTAAATTTCCACCATGAATGATGCATGGCTTAGATTAGCGGCCCAGGCGTCTCTCTAGCCATTTATACAAACTCCTCAAACTTACTAAGTTTCCGCATTTATTTGGAACCATGATAAGCATCCATAAACAAAAGTACATGATATCAACTAAATATAATTAAGAGCATGTTGAAAGCTTGCCATGTGACAGCACATATGAGCTAACTCCCAACCAAAAATCTTGTCAAGCTCACAACTTCATAATTTTAATCACAATGGTTCATGTTTATTAAGTGCAATAAAAGTAAGGTGCGCATCAAGTTCGTGAGAGCTTTTTAACCAACTTTTTCCATAACAATCAATAACATACGCATTTTAATTTGGAAACATAGATAATACAATATAACATGATAAACATACTCGGAATTGCATAAAGCTAATAGGTAGATATGGTGGACTCACTGGAAAAACTTAGGTTGAAGGTGTTGGAAAACAAGTTTTTACTTGTTGGAATTTTTTTGGCTAGCAAGAGGGAGAAAGTTGACCATCTAAATACATGCATAAGTGTCCATAGAACTAAGCAATCCATGTTAAAAAAAGTAAAGTAACATTCAGCATCAAAACATGAATAAAAGATAGCTCTTGATAAAACACTTGCAATTTAATACTCATTAAAAAGCACATGAACCATGCAACTATATGTATCTTTTTTAATAAACTCAAACATCCCTTTCCCAAACTTTTTAATAGCATAAAACTTAATTCAACCCAAATTTCCAGTAGCTCTCTCATGTATAAATGATAGTGGTGGTCTCAATACAAACAAAAATCAAACCGAAATAAAAAGCAAATAAAAGACGCTCCAAGTTTATGCGATAAAGTGCGTTGATCGAAAAACAGATGTTAGACGTGTGCAAACCGAGAGTGTGTTGGTCCAATGGGGTTGTCTTCACATCCCCAAGCTTATGGTATTCACCATCCTCGGATAGCTCTTGGTGCATCTCCTCTAATCCATGTGAAAAAACTTCAAAACACCGTTTCTTCCATTTCTTTTCTGTGGGGTGACATTAGTAGTGATAGACAAATGAATTGCTTGCTGCATAAAATCCTTAAACAAAAATTCATATGAATGTCCAGAAAGTGTATAATGTTGTATGCCTACTTATAAACTCAATTGGATAAAAACGATTCAAGTTAAAAGTTCAAAGAATGCATCAAACAAAATGGGACAGAATCTATCCAGAAAAATAGCAGCAGAAAAACGCATTTTTCTACCATAGTTAAATATGTAGAAAAAATCTAACAAAATTCATGCTTACAGAGGATGAAAAGTTTCAGCTACAGTTCAAATATCAGCTCATTTGGAGTTACAGAATAGGAATGAAAAATCATACCGTGCACAGATTCGTGCTGGAATAAAATATTCGAATGCAAAAAGCAACTTTTTCAAACCAAAACGGGTGAAACTTGGCACTTTATTAAGATTTCTAGAAACAAAACTAAAAACTAAATCTCTTGTTACAGCAAGAGGACACAAAGAAAAAAAAAAACAACCGGGTTGCCTCCCGTAAAGCGCTTTCTTTATAGCCATGTAGCTAGGCTTCTTACTTGATATTTATGATGGACGAAGCTCATGGGGAGTTTGAACTTTGATATGTCCCTCTTCCTTGGGAACTGTTCCATGCACTTCTTTTGTGGAAACTGAAACTTCACATTTCCTTCTTTTGAATCAATGATAGCACCTGTGGTACGAAGAAAAGGTCTTCCAAGAATAATTGGACTAGAGGTTTTATTCCCCATATCAATGATTAGAAAATCAACAGGTACAAATGTCATATGCAAATCTACCATAACATCACTTACTTTCCTAAAGCATGTTTAGTAGAATCATCAGCAAGTGCAAGTTCAATAGAGCATTTTTCAAGATTCTTTAATTCAAGAACTTCATATAATTCTTTAGATAAAACAGAGACACTAGATCCTAGATCTAATATAGCATGGTGTGTCTCTTTTGTTACTAGTACTTTGGGAATACATACATCCCCAAGCTTAGGTGGTATCATAGCTTCTTGGTTGTACCTAGCAATCTTTTCTTTTAAAACATAATTAGCAATATAAGAACCAAAACCTGCTTGGTTAACATTAATGGAAGGATCACTTGCAAATTTTTGTAAGATAGATATTAATTCATGCAAGCTACAATTCTCTAAGTCAAGTAATGATTCCTTGACTTCACTAAGCATTTTAACTTCCTCAACTTTCTTTCTTTCATTACCATAATAGTTTCCTTAGCAACTCTCTCTTGCTCATGAATGTGTTCCCAAGATTTATTTATAACCTCTTGGCAATATTTAATTGTTTCCTCATGTTTTTGAGCTGTAATGGTGTTTAATGAGGAAACTTCCTTAGTGACCTGATCTACCCTTTAAAACAAAGAGTCTTGTTTTTCGAACTTAGATATAAATTCCTTATTAAGCTCCTTTTGAGTAGATATAAATGACCTAATGGTGTTTTCCAAATCACTAGAAACATTGCTACTAGTGGTATATTTGTTTGGCACATATGGGGGTTTATTATAGGAATTATAATTGTTATTACCATACCCATTATTACCATAGTTCCTAATGAAGTTAACATCAACATTTTCAGGATTATTACCAACTAGTTCTTGCAAAGGGACATTTTCAATATTTTGTTTATTAATGAAAGCAAGAATAGTGTCCATTTTAGATGACAAATCATTTGTTTCTTCTATGGAGTTTACTTTCTTAGATGGATTAGGTGCTCTATCAGTATGCCATTGACTATATTTTTGCAAAATACTTTCTAAGATGTTCTTAGCTTCTACTATAGTTTTTCCCATAAAAGCCCCTACAGCAGCGGAATCAAGAATATTTCTAGACATGTAATTTAGACCATTGTAAAAAGAGTGTAATATGGTCCATTCGTTGACCCCATGTGATGGACAAGTCCTAAGCATAAGTTTTATCCTATCCCAAGCCATAGTAACGTGTTCATTTTCATTTTGCCTAAAAGAAAGGATATTGTTTCTATTTTGCAAAATTTTAACAGGGGGATAATATTTCTTAATGAAAGCTTCTTTTAAATCATCCCAAGAATTAATACTATCAGTAGGTAGTGAATGCAACCACTCTTTAGCTTTTCCTCTAAGTGAGAATGGAAATAACTTCAGTTTTAGAATATCACTTTCCACATTTTTAAATTTTTGCATGTCACATATTTCAACATAATCATTAAGATGCATAGAGGCATCCTCCATAGCACTACCGCCAAATTGTTCCCTAGTTATCAAGTTCAACAAACTAGGACTTACTTCATAACTATTAGCTTTTATCTCTGGTGTGGCAATGGGCCGAGCAATAAATTGATCATTTGGAGTGTTTGTGTAGTCACACAACTTAGTTCTGTCTCCCATTTTTGCAAGTTTTTTTTAATTTTTTAATGCAAAACTGAAAATAAAATGATACTAAACAATGCAAACCGAAATAACAAATGCAACACAAAATGCAAAACTGAAAATAAAATATGCAAACAGAAATTTGCAAGACAATAACAAAACAAAATAAAATGATTTGAAGGTAAAGATGGATAAGATGATGCTCACGTAGGTGCAACCACCCCAAGCTTAGGTGTTTGCACAAGTTGGTGATGAAGTTGACTTTTTTTTGAGATACTCTTCTACTCGTCCTTAGGCAACGGAACCAGAAAGTGTGGTGCGTGGCTTGAAACTAGTTGGACAAATCTTTACAGCAATGATTCCCCGACAACGGCGCCAGAAAACGTCTTGATGGCCTTTGACGTAGTTACCTGCTGATACGTGCATTTTGTATCATCATTTTTATACCTCATATCTTCTTATTAGAATGTTATTTGCACTGTTATATCGATGTTTTGCATGTTTTTAGATGATTTATGGGATTTTCATACAAAGTCCCTATTTTCGGCATTTAATATCCGGGAGGCAGAATACCCCCTTTTCTTGTTTTTATTGTTTCAGGAGTTTCGCGAACTCAAATAATTAAAGGAAAAATACCACGCCAGTTTTTCATCAGGAGAAGGGTGGAGGAAAGAAGACCGAAGACAGGAGGGCCACGAGGGCCAAATGGGGTGGGCCCACGCGGCCAAGTACAGGGGCCGCGTGGGACCCACCAAACAGGCCCTCGAGCACCTCCTCGCGTGGGGCTTTTTACCAACACCTTGGTCTTCGCCGAAAAGGGACGCCCTAATTTTCCCCGAATTATCTGAGGCCGTGGCGGCGGCGGAGCTCCTGATTCTCTCCGAAGGGGGTCAGATCCTGCTGCTTCGGAGCTCCGGAGAGGGGGGAAATCATCGCCATCATCATCACCTCTCCTCCTTGGCGTGGGAGGAGGCCTCTTCATCACCATCACCAGCACCATCGCCATCACCATCTCCGTGATCCACTCTGTTCCCCTAATAGTTTGAGAGTTGCTATACCCTAGATCATTGCCTTGTGCTCCTATTCATGTTTGTGATTGGGTACTTGTCATTATTTGGTGGTGAAGTATTTATTTCAGATTGTGTTGTACCCTTTATGCCACTGATTATGATCATGTTTGCACGTTGTGAGTAGTTCCCGTATGTTCCTGAGGGCATAGGATGAATTGGCAATGATTTATATATAACATGTGATGGTATTTTGTCAAGAGTTTATCTTTTATGTGATTCTATGATGGTGTTGTGCGAACGTCGACTGCATAACACTTCACCTTTAAAGGGCTCATAGGAGAACAACGTAGTGTAATGAATTGAGGAAGACTTGGGAGGACAACTAAGCCCAAGACGGAGTCATGCAGTTATATTATGTGGGTAGTAGTGTCGGGGACTTTAGAGTGTAATGCTATGGTGGGACTCTATGTCTTAATAATTCTTGTGCAAGTCATTAAATTGGCCACATGATCCATCATAAGGGGTCGTAGTTTAATTATTTAGCTATGCCTAGTTATGGCTCCGCCCCAAAGAAGATTAAAGCTTGAAAAGATATGCAACGTGTTGTCCAATAAATCTCTATGCCTAGTGATATCCATGCTGCCCTCGAGAACGTTTTCCACTTATACGTTACACACCACTTGAGCTTGTCCTCTTGCCACATAGAGGATTGGGCTTTCTCTCTTTTTGAGAGCTTTCTATTTGCTACCATTTATCTTAAGCATTTTTATTCTTTTGCAATTATACAACCAAAAATCCCAAAAACACTTGCATCTTTTATTGTTTTATTATCATTCTTTCTAACCAATACCTTCAGCTCCTCATGGGTTCGACAACCTTTTCTAATTGAAAGGTACTACAATTGATCTCCTGCACTTGGGAGCCATCAAGATACTTTTCTGGCGCCGTTGCCATGGAGCGTAGCGGTATTGGTAAGAGGTTTGGTAAGGAAACTTGAAATCTGAATTATATTTGCTGTTTTATCTCATAGTTACTATGGCATTTAAGAATCGTCCCTCGCTGCACCTTACTCTTTATGAAAGTGCTTATACCACTAGTGCTAAAGTGGTTGAAACTGCTGTGTCTAAGATATCTGATGTGGGATTTAAAATTCCCACTGGCCATGTTGAAAGAGTTACGAAGAATGCATTTTGGGGATGGAACTAAGACTGCACGTGAACACATTGAAATGATTGAAGGAATTTGTGGCTTATTTAGGATTCCTGGTATTTCTGAGGACTATGTGAAAAGGAAGCTATTATTTATGTCTTTATCTGGTAATGCTCATATTTGGTTCAGGTCTTTGGATGAAGGAGCCACTACTGAATTGAGTGTATTGAGGAAGATTTTCTTTCTTAAATATTTTACTCCTAGAGAAGCTTATGAGGGCCGCTGCTATATATTTAATTTCTGGCCACATCTGGGAGAGAGTATTACTCAAGCTTGGGGGAGACTGAAGGCACTCCTTCGTGAGAATTCTTGTCATGATCTTACAAAGAAACTTATATTGGTAAATTTTTATGTGAGGCTACCTATGAAGCATAAGGAAATTCTGGACAATTCATCTGGTGGGAGTTTTACAAATAATACTGAAGAAGAAGCATGAAATCTATTGGAAACTATTTTTGAAAACACTGGACACTGGGAACTTGATAAAGGTAATAAACCTTATTTTGATTATGGATATTCATGTGTGGAGACCTTCTCTACTTCTATCTTGTTTAAAAATATGAGTGATACATTTAATCTTGATCCTTATGTTACACTTGAAATAGCTAAATCTTTTGCTGAGCATATCTGTATTCCTAAAAGTGGGTTTGAAACTTATGTTGAACCTGTTAAACAATCTATTGTTATTCCTAAAGTTATTAAACAGATAGAGCCAGTTTCATCTGTGAGAATTGAGGAGTATATTGAGCCACCCCCATATCCAAACCAAGTTAAGAAAAATTTGCTTACTGCTGTTACTAACAAGAGTAAAAGAAAATGTCCTCAGCCATATGAACAGGTGGAAGTCAATACTCAAATTTCTATTATCAAACAATTAAATGAAGAAGATCCTGTTGATGTTTATCTGTGTGAAGAGGCTACTAAAATTATCAGAGGTAATTCAGCCAAGGTGGGAAAACCTATAATATCATGCTCTATTGGGACTTCAAGTTATCATGGTCTATGTGATATTGGGTCAAGCATTAGTGTCATTCCATATTCTCTCTATCTTGAAATCAAGCCTGATATTGATCCTATTGTTATGGAAGAGACAGGTATGACAATTCAACTTGCTAATAAAGAATATATCAGTCCTTTTGGAATTGTTAGAGATATTGAAGTTTTAGTTGGTAAAATAAAATATCCTGCTAATTTTATTGTTCTTGGTTGACCTCAAGATTCATTTTGTCCTATCATTTTTGGTAGACCTTTCTTGCGTACTGTTGAGGCTGAAATTAATTTGCTTAAAGAGAAAGTGTTTATTAAATGTGATAATGAAAGACTTGAGTTCAACTTTTCCAAATTTGCTGGTAAACATGTTGTGAAAGAGCCAATTTCTGAAGATATAATTGAAACTCTTGCTCCTATAGCTGTAGCTTCAACAGATGTTGTAGAACGTTAGATGCTTAATCAAGATGAACCATTTAATGATGAGGAAAAAGAAGCTCTGGAACAAATATTATGGCAACAACCACCACAGCTACAGTTGCATATCCCACCTGATAATTTAGGAGTGTTACCACCACCTAAAGGGGATCCTAGCTTTGAATTGAAACCTTTGCCTGATAATCTGAAATATGCATACTTAGATGATAAGAACATATATTCTGTCATTATTAGTGCTAACCTTTCAGCTGAAGAAGAAGAGAAACTACTTGATGTGCTAAAAGCTCATCGACCAGCTATTGGATACTCTCTTGATGATCTTAAAGGTATAAGCCCAGCTCTATGTATGCATAAAATTAATTTGGAAGAGGATGCAAAACCTGTTGTTGATTATCAACGCCGTCTCCATCCTAAAATGAAAGAAGTGGTAAGAAAAGAGATAATAAGACTCATGGAGGCTGGTATCATTTATCCTATAGCTGATAGTAAGTGGGTTAGTCCTGTCCATTGTGTTCCTAAAAAGGGTAGAATGACTGTTGTTCCGAATGATGAGAATGAACTTGTGGCTCAACGTACTGTTGTTGGTTATAGGATGTGCATTGATTACAGGAAATTAAACAAAGCAACTAGAAAAGATCATTACCCACTGCCATTTATTGATCAAATGTTAGAAAGGTTATCTAAACACTCTCACTTTTGTTATCTAGATGGTTATTCAGGTTTCTCACAAATTCCTGTCCATAAGGACGATCAAGAATAGACCACTTTTACTTGCCCATTTGGTACTTTTGCTTATAGAAGAATGCCATTCGGTTTATGTAATGCTCCTGCCACTTTTCAAAGATGCATGAATGCTATATTTGCTGATTATATTGAGAAGATAATGGAAGTCTTTATGGATGATTTTTCTGTGTATGGTACTTCTTTCGATAACTGCTTGTTCAATCTTAACAAAGTTTTGCAGCGTTGTGAAGATCAACATCTAGTTCTCAATTGGGAGAAGTGTCACTTCATGGTTACCGAAGGAATTGTTCTAGGGCATAAGATTTCTGGAGATGGAATAGAAGTTGATCCAGCCAAGATAGAAGCTATTGAGAAGCTACCATACCCAAAGGATATAAAAGGTATAAGAAGTTTTCTTGGGCATGCAGGTTTTTACCGTAGGTTCATTAAGGATTTCTCCAAAATATCAAAACCTCTAACCAATCTTTTGCAAAAGGATGTCCCTTTCTCTTTTAATGATGATTGCATTGAATCTTTTAATATTTTGAAGAAAGCTTTAATAACTGCTCCTATTATTCAACCTCCTGATTGGAAATTGCCCTTTGAAATTATGTGTGATGCTAGTTATTATGCTGTTGGGGTTGTTTTGGGTCAAAGGGTTGATAAGAAACTGAATGTTATTTATTATGCTAGTAGAACACTTGATGCTGCCCAAAGAAATTATGCTACCACTGAAAAAGAATTTTTAGCAGTACTATTTGCTTGTGACAAGTTTAGGCCTTATATCACTGATTCCAAAGTCATAATTCATACTGATCATTCTGCTATTAAATACTTGATGAACAAGAAAGATGCTAAGCCTAGACTGATAAGATGGGTACTTTTATTGCAAGAATTTGATTTACACATTGTTGATAGGAAGGGAGAAGATAACCAAGTAGCTGATCATCTCTCTAGAATGGAAAATATACCTGATGATCCTATTCCTATTAATGATAGCTTTGTTAATGAACAACTTGCAAATGTTAATGTATCCAGTGTTAAGACTGCATCTCCTTGGTTCGCTAATTATGCAAATTTTATTGTTGGAAAAGTATTACCTCCACACTTTACTTATCAACAAAGAAAGAGATTCTTTTAAGATCTTAGACATTATTTTTGGGATGATCCTTTCCTTTATTAGAAAAGTGTAGATGGTATTATTAGACGTTGTATACCTGAGCATGAACAACAGGCTATAATAAGAGATTGTCATGATAGTCCATATGGAGGGCATCATGCAGGAGATCGCACAACAGCAAAGGTATTACAATCTGGTTTCTATTGGCCTACTTTATTTAAAGATTGCCATGAATATGTTAAATCTTGTGATAAATGTCAAAGAGTAGGAAATATTGGTAGGAGAAATGAAATGCCTATGAATTATTCTTTACCACTTGAACCATTTGATGTGTGGGGTTTTGATTTTATGGGACCTTTCCCAGCTTCAAAGACAAATCATACTCACATTTTGGTTGCAGTTGACTATGTTACAAAGTGGGTGGAGGCAATTCCAAGCAAAAGTGCAGATCATGCCACAGCAATGAAGATGCTTAAGGACATCATTTTCCCAAGGTTTGGTGTCCCTAGGTTTTTAATTACTGATGGTGGCTCTCATTTTATACATGGTGTT
Organism: Puccinellia tenuiflora; assembly: GCA_012064385.1. Taxonomy (NCBI): domain Eukaryota; kingdom Viridiplantae; phylum Streptophyta; class Magnoliopsida; order Poales; family Poaceae; genus Puccinellia; species Puccinellia tenuiflora. Next base: position 79,103 of record QRDG01001367.1, read on the forward strand.
TTTAGGAAAGCATTGGCAAAATATCATGTTAACCATAGAATTGCATCTCCTTATCACCCTCAAACAAGTGGAAAGGTTGAATTAAGTAATAGGGAAATTAAACTCATTCTGGAAAAGACGGTGAACAAGTCTAGGTCTGATTGGCCACTTAAAATTAATGATGCATTATGGGCTTATAGAACTGCATTTAAAAATCCTATGGGAATGTCCCCTTATAAAATGGTCTATGGGAATGCTTGTCATTTACCTGTTGAATTAGAACATAAAGCTAGATGGGCTATTAAACGGTTAAACTTTGACTTTAAGACTGCAGGAGAGAAAAGAATCCTTGATTTAAACCTGCTAGATGAATGGAGGAATGAAGCCTATGAAAATGCTAAAATGTTTAAAGAGAAAGTTAAGATTTGGCATGACAAGAAGATTAAGAGAAAAGAATTCAAGGTAGGAGATCAAGTTTTATTATACAACTCTCGTTTTAAGTTTTCTGCAGGGAAGCTAGCCTCTAAATGGCAGGGACCATTAGTCGTACAGGAGGTGTACCGTTCAGGAGCTATCCGTCTTTACGGTGATATGAAAGGTAAACCTCATGTGGTCAATGGACAACGTCTTAAACATTATATTGCAGGAAAAAGCTTCGTTGGAACATTTGAAACATTGAATTTACAAACACCGGAAGAAATAATAAAAGGGGGTCAAGCAGTTTCAGGAACTCCAAATCAATAAAAGGTAACTTTTGTATTGGAAAGTTTCTCGGAATTACATGAAATTTTATGGGAGTCATTTTTTATGGAAATCAAAGTGCGGGGAAAGAAAACTTGACGAAACGGAGTCCCGAGTGAGGAAAGAGGTGGCCCCACGCGGCCAAGTACAGGGGCCGCGTGGGACCACTCCTTTTCCACCTCGGAGACCTTTTTTGCCTCGTTTTTGACCCCAACGCTCCGTCTTGACCTAAAAACCCTCAATATATACCCCTCTCCGATGATCTAATCTCGCACCGAGCGTTCTCGAGCGATCTTTGTTTCTTGTTGTTTCTGTCTGTCAGGGTTTAGCCATGTCATGCTCCGGATCCAATCTTGAGGGGGAGAGCTCTCCCAAGGAGGGTGTTGTGAACCACTACCTCAACTCCGTGATGGCGCCTCAGAAGACCGTGTGCTTCAAGGAAGGGGTGATGCTCGTGGAGGAGGTGAAGGCTCCCAAGACCACCGGTATCGTGGAGGAAAGACTGGACGAGCTGGAAGACAAGACCTTCAGGTATGGGACTGTAGTTTACCGCAGCCTTGATGCCCATCACTTCATGAACCTGGAGTTGGAGAAGAAGGTTGAAGAGTACAAGGAGAGACTTGAAGATCTGGAAGATAGGTACAAGTACGTCATCGACAAGTTAGAGAAGATCCAGTGCTTCATGTGGGATGTAGAAAACTAGAATTGCGAGTATGAAGAACGCTTCAAGAAGATTGCAGCGGCTGCCACCCTCAGGTATAATAATCCACCTACATCTTTCCGTGATGGAAGACCCTTCCCATGGAAGATGGCTGAATGGGAGGAAGAATACGAGAAGGAGGAAGCTGCAGCAAAGGAGAGTCTAGCAGAACGTCAAGCTTGGGGGAGTTCCACCTAGTCTTTCTCTTTATTAGTCTCTTTTATCTATCTAGTTGAGGTGTGTTTTGCTTTTATCGTTTAGTTATCAATTTCGTTTAAGTTTGTGTGAGCTCATAGAGCATTATCATGTATCCCTATCTTGTGGTTTATCAATGAATATTAAAGTATGGTGTCATCCATGGTTCTCTTGTTTTGGAGATTTATGGGCAACACTCATGCAAATGAGCGTGGCATATTAGAGGTTTCAATCACATCTTACCTTGGACTTAATTAACTTGAGTTTGTTGGACAACTGTAGAATCATATCATCAAGATATCAAACAATAAACATGAACCATTGTGATTAATTTTATGATGATAGTGGCTTGATAAATGTTCAAGGTTGGGAGTTAGCCCATATGTGCTGTCACATGCAAAGCTTTCAACATGTTCCATCATTTATTTAGTTGATATCATGTACTTTTGTTTATGGATGCCTATCATGATGAAATAATGTGGAAATAGAGCAAGTTTAAATGAGTTTGTATAAATGGATTGAGAGAAACCTGGGCCGCTAATCCAAGCCATGCATCATTCATGGTGGAAATTTACTTACATGTTGTTTTGAACTTCCTGCGATACACCCTGTAATAAAAAGCTATATCAACTGGTAAATAAAAAGGGTGTTGAGGTTGTTCATTATGTTTGTTTGTCTTGTTGTTTTGATGTGGGCTTGATCCATATCATGGGACAAGAGGTACCCCAGTTGAGGCTCTTGTAATACCATTATTACTTACAATGATAGATAACTTAAACTTGCTTTGTTTCCCAAGTTGAGTAATCATGGTGTAGGTACTTGTATTCAAGGGGCATGAGACATCTAACCTTTACTTTATTAAGGCCACTACTCCTATTTGCTTTCACATTTAACTCTAATCATTCAAATGCTTGCCATGAAAAGCAAAAGCATGGAAAAAGGAGTATGATTCAGTTGTCCAACATACAATGGTTTTTTGCTTTCAAAAGTAAGAGTGATTGCTAGAGCTTCTACTTATGTTGCCCTCATGTGTATGAGTTTCAGTTCATTAATCTTACATTGCAACTGAATATGATGATGATACAATGCCCGTATTTATTTATCAACCATAAGTCCATCGATGCATGCAATGATCTATGTCCTTATTTACTCGAGGACGAGTAAAGGTTTAAGCTTGGGGGAGTTGATACGTGCATTTTGTATCATCATTTTTATACCTCATATCTTCTTATTAGAATGTTATTTGCACTGTTATATCGATGTTTTGCATGTTTTTAGATGATTTATGGGACTTTCATACAAAGTCCCTATTTTTGGCATTTAATATCTGGGAGGCAGAATACCCCCTTTTCTTGTTTTTATTGTTTCAGGAGTTTCGCGAACTCAAATAATTAAAGGAAAAATACCACGCCAGTTTTTCATCAGGAGAAGGGTGGAGGAAAGAAGACCGAAGACAGGAGGGCCACGAGGGCCAAATGGGGTGGGCCCACGCGGCCAAGTACAGGGGCCGCATGGGACCCACCAAACAGGACCTCGAGCACCTCCTCACGTGGGGCCTTTTACCAACACCTTGGTCTTCGCCGAAAAGGGACGCCCTAATTTTCCCCGAATTATCTGAGGCCGTGGCGGCGGCGGAGCTCCTGATTCTCTCCGAAGGGGGTCAGATCCTACTGCTCCGGAGCTCCGGAGAGGGGGGAAATCATCGCCATCATCATCACCTCCGGAGAGGCCTCTTCATCACCATCACCAGCACCATCGCCATCACCATCTCCGTGATCCACTCTGTTCCCCTCATAGTTTGAGAGTTGCTATACCCTAGATCATTGCCTTGTGCTCCTATTCATGTTTGTGATTGGGTACTTGTCATTATTTGGTGGTGAAGTATTTATTTCAGATTGTGTTGTACCCTTTATGCCACTGATTATGATCATGTTTGCACGTTGTGAGTAGTTCCCGTATGTTCCTGAGGGCATAGGATGAACTGGCAATGATTTATATATAACATGTGATGGTATTTTGTCAAGAGTTTATCTTTTATGTGATTCTATGATGGTGTTGTGCGAACGTCGACTGCATAACACTTCACCTTTAAAGGGCTCATAGGAGAACAACGTAGTGTAATGAATTGAGGAAGACTTGGGAGGACAACTAAGCCCAAGACGGAGTCATGCAGTTATGTTATGTGGGTAGTAGTGTCGGGGACTTTAGAGTGTAATGCTATGGTGGGACTCTATGTCTTAATAATTCTTGTGCAAGTCATTAAATTGGTCACATGATCCATCATAAGGGGTCGTAGTTTAATTATTTAACTATGCCTAGTTATGGCTCCGCCCCAAAGAAGATTAAAGCTTGACAAGATATGCAACGTGTTGTCCAATAAATCTCTATGCCTAGTGATATCCATGCTGCCCTCGGGAACGTTTTCCACTTATACGTTACACACCACTTGAGCTTGTCCTCTTACCACATAGAGGATTGGGCTTTCTCTCTTTTTGAGAGCTTTGTATTTGCTACCATTTATCTTAAGCATTTTTATTCTTTTGCAATTATACAATCAAAAATCCCAAAAACACTTGCATCTTTTATTGTTTTATTTATCATTCTTTCTAACCAATACCTTCAGCTCCTCGTGGGTTTGACAACCTTTTCTAATTGAAAGGTACTACGATTGATCTCCTGCACTCGGGAGCCATCACCTGCGTCAAAAGAATATGGTTAGGTTGAGACTCCAAGTGCAGAGTGTATAGTATAGGAAAGACAGTTTTTCCCCACGAGGGGTGACTCGAGGGTTTAATATCGAACTCTTCTTATCCTTCTCTTGAAAACCTACAAAACAAAGTAAATTGTTTCGTGTGCCCTCAACCTCACCAAGTGGTTGTCAAGGACAAGGTGTGAGAATGATATGAAAAGATAATAAATGCAAAACAATAAATAAATATGCAAAGATGGTGGAAACAATGATGGATGATATTTTTGGGTTTTGTATTGTGAATGCAAGATGTAAAAGTGTTTTTGTATTTTCGGATTTTTAAATGGCAGAAAATGGAAAATGGATAAAAGTTGTTGGAAAGGTGTTTCTTATGATTAAAAATGGACCGGGGTTCATGGTTTCACAAATGCACTCTCTCTTTAATAAAGTGGTAGATAATGGAACACTAGAATTGACATATGAGATTGCAGCAAAAAGGTTTCATGACAAGTTACTAATTATATGGGCATCACGTCCTAACATAGAGATCTTTTGTTTATTAATATCTCTTATACTCCACCAAGATGTGAACTAAATCTTAGCACCTTAGTAATTAAGATAAATCAGAGTATAGCATTAAGTTCTATGACATGAAGTTAAAATAAGAACATGCTAGATGTAGTCATGGAGAAGTGGCAATGGTCACACCCACATCTCCGGTAGCAAGGTATTTTTCTTTATCCCTAGTGAGGCAACAAAGTAAGGTAAAATACCCAAGTGGATCACGGAACTTCTCTCACTTTCACCGCACTAGCCACCCCCCGTTACTCCACTAATGCATACGTTCCCCCTCACACGCTCTCATACACATGCTTGATCAAAACAAGTAAATAAGAACGGGGTACATCATATGCATCTACTTTGATAACTAAAACAAAACTATTGCAATCTCAAACATATATTAACTCATAAAAAGATCCACCACAAAGGTATTACATAGACGACCGTAATCATGTTCAGCAGCTCATACGGTACTAATTAGTGAAGCTCAAAGAGAGGAGAGATACATAAGTTACTTCCACAAATCCATAGTCCAGGGGTGGACTACTCCCTCTTCATCATGGAGACGGTGGAGAAGTCGTTGGAGCAGGTGGAGACCACGCCGGCAGCGCCCCGCCGGAGTTTTCCCCCTCCAATATGCAACTCCAGGTCTCTGTTTCATGGTTTCTGTGTTTCGGCGGCGCTCTCCTCCGAAAGGCGTCGAGAGACTATTTTTATAGTCGTTTTTAGGTCAAGACGGAGGCTCGGGAAAAAAGATCGACGGCATTGGAGGCTCGGGGCCCAGGATAGTGGGCCCCACGTAGCCAAGGAATCTGGCCGCGTGGGCCCACCTATCTTGGCCCTCGGGTCTCCGCTTGTTCGCTCCTATGCTTCGTTCCTTCCAAAAACTGATGCTCGTAAATTTCCAGGTCATTTGGACGTCGTTTGGGTCCCTGAAACATCAAAATATAGAAAATAGGGTTTTCTGCCCGTGCAGGGTTAATTCCAGAAAAATAGGGAAACTGTGAAATATTCCCAAAAATCAATATAAAACAATGATATAACCCTTATATGATGCAAATATGATTGAAATATAAGTAATATAATGCAAAGTTCATGTATGCATTTTACATGCATCAATCACTTTATGTTTTCATGAATATAATTGATGTTTGGGTCCTATCTACTAGTTGTATGCACTTGTTGTCAACCGGAACCGGAGACCCCGAGTGACAGAAACAGGGACATCGATGGGAATGGTTGGTAACTCGAGGGTTACATGTATTCATTGTGTGTTAATGCTTTACTCCGGTGTTCTATTAAAAGGAACACCTTAATTGCCATTTGTTCCTTAATTGGCCCGGCTGAAACCGGATGGCAGGACAAAAGATGCCGTGCAAGTTCTTATTGCAAGCACGTACGGCTAAATTAGGAATGCATGCCTATGATTGTTTAATACTTGAATGCTATATTTATTTGCTTTGTGCCTAGTTATATTTATTTCATGAGCTATCTTATTAATGCAACGCCCGTCTATCCGTCCCTATGCCTACGGTGTTTTTAATCCTGCTGTTTACAATCAATATTTTTGCTGTCACCATTGCTGCCTTTATTTTATTACTGCTGTTACTGTTCTACTGCTGCCATCAAATTACTGTTACTACTAATAAATTGCTTCCAGAGAGATCCTTTTCAGGTGTGGTTGAATTGACAACTCAATTGCTAAGGCTTATAAATATTCTTTGGCTCCCCTTGTGTTGAATCAATAAATTAGGGTCATACTACCCGCGAAGACTGTTGCGATCCCCTACACTTGTGGGTCATCAAGACTATTTTCTTGCGCCGTTGTCGGGGAGCATAGCTCTATTTATAAGTTCACCTGGGAGTTTTTCTGTCTGCCGTAATTTATTCTTCATCATGAAGGGTAAGCGTGATCCTAAGTTTCCGATACTACCATCCATCACAAGGAAAGGTGCTGCTCTGAACTCTAAAGCTACTCTTGATTCACCTACTGTTTTAAATCAACTTGTTAGACCACCTACAAACACTCATCTTGCTGTTGATGCGTCACTTTCTTGGTCTACTACTGTTTCTGATGAATTTGATGATGCTTCTGTTGTGTTTGATGATTCTGGTTCTTTAGGTCCTTTTCTGGATGCTCTTGTTGCTAAGTCTAAGGAAATTGCAACTTCTGATGAAAGTCCTATTACACCTGCTAGCTCTCCTAATTATATAATTATGAGAGTAGGTATCCTGATGATTCCTATATTGATGTTAATGATGAGTTTATTAGACAATATATGGATTGTGAAGCTTCAAAAGATCCTGATGCCTTGAGGAAATTGCTTGAAAAACATGCTGTTAAAAATCATTTCACACCTGATCCTGAGTTTGCTACTTCTCCTATATGCATTAAAGATGATGATTTTGATTTCTCTGTTGATCTTTCACTTATATCTAATGTTGAATCTGATCCTTTTTGTGGAACTGAGAATGATGATGCTATTGAACACATGAATAAATTAGCTTCGCTTAGCTTTTTATTTTCTGATGACAAGAAGATACAGTGTTACTATTTAGTAAAGTTGTTTCCTTTTTCATTAAAGGGTGATGCTAAAGTGTGGTATAATGCTTTACCTTATGGTTCCATTAAAAGTCCTCATGAATTGCTTGATGGTTTCTTTGCAAAATATTTTCCCGCTCACATGCAGCATGAGGCTTTGCAAAGAATATTTAATTTCAGACAACTGTAGGATGAGCATCTCCCTAAAGCTTGGGGTAGATTTGGCTCATTGCTCAGGGCTCGGCCAAGGCATGATATACCGAAGAATGAACTTCTTGATATATTCTATAATGGACTAACTGTTGAATCTAGGACATACCTAGATATCTATGCTGGTTGTGTTTTCAGGAAAAGGACTGTAGCGGAAGCTGAAGAACTAATGGCTAAGATAGCCCAAAATCAAGATGAATGGAGTATTCCTGAGTCTCCTCCATTACCAATTCCGAAGAAAAGGGGAGTACTCTTCTTAAACCCAGAAGATATGCAAGAAGCCAAGAGATCTATTAAGGAAAAAGGTATTAGAGCTGAAGATGTGAAGAATTTACCTCCAATTGAAACTTTATGTGAGCCTACCACTCACCCACCTATGGTAGAGGTACATTCTCTTTATGATTTTACTGTCAATGATATTCCTTATAGCAAGCCTCCTAGTCAGTGTTTGGATGAATTTGATAAGTTTATTGTTAAACAAACTCATTTTAATATGCAAGTTCAAGAACAATTAAATGATAACACTCTGGTTATTAAAAATTTGCATTCTTATTCTATCTTGGAGAAAACTGCTAATGTTGTTAAATGTCTTGTTAAGCATTTTCACATGGTTCAAACTCAACTTGAACAAATCACTAAAGTACAAAAAGATTTGCTTGCTGGTATTCCTATACAAAGTAATAAACAAGCTTGTGGTGCTTTAACTAGAGGTGGTATCACTACTCAAGACCCTCTTATCCTGAAGAACATCCTAAAAGAATTGAACAAGAGTCTCAATTGGCTGAAAATAATATTGCTAGCTCCCCTAAAAGGAAAAAGAAAAAGAAGAAACCTAAAGAATTAGGAGAAACTAGTAATATGGAACTTGATAAAGAACCTGTGGTTAATAATCCTAATGATGTTTCTATTTCTGATGCTGAAACTGAAAGTGGTAATGAGCATGAGAATGATATTACTAAACCGGAAGAACAGGAGGAAGAGACTGCACCTCCTGTTACTAAAAAGCATGGTAGGGAAAGAGAGCCATGGGTGCAAAAGTCCATGCCTTTTCCATCTAAATCTCAGAAAACTAAAGAGGAGGAACACTATAATAAATTCTGTGAATGGATGAGGCCTCTCTTTTTGCAAATTCCTTTGACAGATGCTATTAAATTACCTCCTTATTCGAAATATATGAAAGATATATTTCTAATAAGAGAAAAATTCTTAATGAAGAGATTTCTACTATGCTTGCTAATTACTCTTTCAATGGCAAGATTCCCAAAAAGTTTGGTGATCCAGGTATACCTACTATTCCTTGCTCCATTAAAAATAATTATGTTAGAACTGCTTTATGTGATCTTGGAGCAGGAGTTAGTGTTATGCCTTTCTATCTTTATAAGAGACTTTTATTAGACAAGCTTATTCCTATTGATATTTCTCTACAAATGGCTGATAAATCTACTGCTATGCCTATTGTTATATGTGAGGATGTTCCTGTTAAAGTTGCTAATTGTTTAATCCTAACTGATTTTGTGGTGTTGGAAATGCCTGAAGATGTATGTCTATTATTCTTGGAAGACCTTTTCTTAATACTGCAGGGGCTGTTATTGATTGCAATAAAGGAAAAGTTACTTTTAATGTTGATGATAAAGAGCACACGGTATACTTCCCAAAGAAGATTAAAACTAAAATTGGTTTGAATTTCATTGAAAATATTGAAGCCATCAAGGTTGTAGCTATTGATTGACCTATTCTTATACATCATAGAAAATATGAAACTCTCATGATTGGGACAATTGCTATACAATATGAGGTAACATAATTATCTTTTGGAAATTGAATTCTTTATGTCAAATAAATTTGGTGCGGTAGCAAGACTTGATCAACCTTGCTAACAAATCAATTTTAAACAACATAAAGACTTTAATAACCATTAGTTTTTCCTCTGTTATTTATCTCTTACATTTTTGTAATTTTTATTCCTTATTTAGTTTATCCTTTTTAAATATCAATATCTTGTTTTATTAGCTTACTCTATTCTCATTTAAGTTCCTTGGGAAAAGTTCTCAAAAAATTCCAGAAAAATTTCATAAATTTTTATTTTTCCAAAGAGCCACAGAAGTGGTTGGGGCTGACCTGGGGGACCCCCTAGGGGCAGAGGCCGGTCCCACCCGTGGGTGAGGTCCTAGCCGCGGCCAAGGGCCACCCCTGCCCTATGGAGGGCTCCACCTGGTGAGTCTCCTCCCACTCTCTCTCTCTCTCTCACTCGAAAAACACTTCCCCATTGTTCGAACCCGAGTTCTTGCTCTTTGGTGCTGGAATTTTCGATCTCTTTGCTCAGCCCATCATTCTTGCTGAGTTTTGGTGAATCTTCTCCGGTATGTGACTCCTTCACTCCTCCAATTAGAATCTTGAATGGTTGTGTGTAAGTTGAGTATTTTGCTACTGTAGGTGACCTTTGATATGAACTTGCATGCTTGATTTGCAACTTGTTAGATGGTTTTGATGCATGTATTAGTTGGTATTAAGTTATGAGAGTAGTTTAATGCACTTCCTATATTTTATTTTCAAGTTTTATGAGGTTTGTTAAAAAGATTCAGAGAAGAAAGAATATGCCTAAGTTCAATTTAGGTGGGATTTTTAAGAAGAAGGAGCCCTCTTCTCATCGAGAAACAAGAGGTTCAAGTTCTAACACACCAATGAGGCCCTCATACAATGAAAATTTGGAGCCACTTGGTGTTATTGTGCTTGCCCGAGAGTCGGACGTGCGTCCATCGGTATACCCATGTTATGAATTTCTACAAGCTGCAGGTATACGCGATGAATTTACTAGTCTTGTTACTAATGCATGTTTGACGAATATTGTATTAGTGGAGAGGCCCCAATATCTTAAGCTCACTAATATCTTTGTGCAAAGTTTTAATTTCATTGATGATCAATATCACCCAAGTGTGGAGTTCATGTTATATGAACAATCTTGGAGAATGCCTTTGTCTGAGTTTTGCAGTGCTCTGGGTGTGAGGAACACGGGGCTCACATGCAAAATGAACGCGCAGCCCCAGTACCTCAAGGAGCTCTACGCCAGCATCTGTCATGATAACTGGAGGGATTCTACACGTGCAAAATTTGGGAGCATTCAGTTTCCAGCTGTGCGGTATTTGGGCTATGTCTTAGCTTGTTGTGTTCTTCCCCGGGACAACACGAGTAACATGTCTAGTTCGGATCTTGCTATTCTTGCCGCTGCAATTAATCGTGCTGAGACTTATAACATAGGCGCTCTTATTGCTCGTCGTCTTAGCACTAATAAGGTTAGAGGGACTATTTATGAAGGTATTATTGCCTCAATTATGCTTGCTACTGCCATGCTTCCTCCTAGAGAGGATGATTTAGAGTTGGATGTTATTAGGCTTAATCTTGCTGCAATGAAATCTCATCACTTTGTCACTTTTGATTCCACTTTGGAGAACTTGCAGTATAGATTATTATTTGGTTTTGATTTGGATAACCCTCGCTTTGTGAGATTACCTGCTCCTGTTTTGTTTAACACTATTGCTTGGGATGGATACTCGTTTCCTGAGGAGGTGCTGGATGAGTACCTCGCATCACTAGTCCCTGAGGAGGAGCCAGAGGAGGAGCCACAGGACTTGCAGTGGCAGCCACAGCTGGCGCCAACTGGGGCGTGCCGCCACAGTGGTAGACGAGTCCCACTTAGGCCAAAAGCCTAAGCTTGGGGGAGTACGTATCTCTCATCGACATCTCTTTATTTGGTTCACTCAATTATTATACGTCGGTGTGTTCGTCATTCCTTTGTATATCCATAAGTTTGCCTTTTGTTTTCTTTAGTTCTTTTCAGTTTGCTCAGTTGCTTTTGTTGCTCTTTTCGTTTACTGCTTGAAAACCCAAAAAGATTTTCTCTTTGTTTGCTTTTTCTTTCTTATAATAAAAAAATATCAAAAATATTTTCTTTCGTTTCTTTAAGTTGCTTCCTTCCAAAATCGAAAACAACAAAAAGATTTCTTTTTTTTTAGTTTTTGTGTTTTCCCTTTCACTATTTGAAAACACAAAAATATTCTCCCGTCTTCTTTATTTTGTACAATTGTTTTAGAGTTCAACCCGTATTTGTGACGGCACTTGCACACTTTTTATTATCTCCATATCTTTCAGATGTGCAAGTGTCTATGCAATAAGGATGATATTTGGCAACACGGATGTGATGAGGGGACCTGGTATGAACTCTATTTGCTTTCATTTTTTGCACAGATGCTTATCGCCATGCTCATGTTTTAGTTTGCCATGATAGAATGTTGCGTAGATGATATTGCATAGCCCTTATGAATTCTTATGCTTAGCCCCAGCTTGTTAAGAGTGGGTGATTTGTCATGTAGACATGAGCATGTTTTGCGTTGTTTATAACATGGTATGGTGAAGTGAGATCCACCTCCAAAAGATTTATTCGGATTGACTTGGCACATGTTCACACATGTTAAAGGACTAAAAACACAGTCTGTTATGTCTTGCCGGTTTATTGTGCTTAGAATTACAATATCACTCCTATGCTCTATTCATTGATTAATTTTGTCGCAAAGCATGATTATGACAGTAGTGCTCTCGGATGGTCGCCCCTCAGCGTTTTGCTAGCCTTCACCTGTACTGAGCGGGAATGCTGCTCATGCATCCAAAATCCTTAAAACTTGTCTTTCCAAAGCGTCCACCATAAATTCCTATAAATGGTATTTCCTGCCATTCCAAATAAATTTGTCTACTACTTTTAAAATATTCAAAATGCTTTGTGCCTATGTTTTTAGCTCATGAGAAAGTAGTAGGAAGCTAGATATAACTTGTGACAAGCAAGGTCATTTCCTCTCTATTTCACCCGGTGTGGATGGTTTACGTCCTCACTTGAATCAACCCGAGAGCGGCTTAAGCAAAATATAAATATAACTCACCATTCTCCTCCGCACAATGAAAATCTGAGAAATCAGCTCAAACATTGGTTAGTGGTGAAACAAAGGAGAAAGAGGAATGTACTCGTTCCTCTAAAACCAGCCGCTCTCACAAGTCTAAAAGCCTTGCTTGTTATGGGGGACTAGCTAGTTTCTTTACTGTGGAGTCATTGACGAAAGCATGCATATCTCAAAATTGTTTCACTACTGTTTCATAAAAATAAAAAGCTCTAGCACATGACTAATCCCTGCTTCCCTCTGCGAAGGGCCTTTCTTTTATATTTATGTTGAGTCGTCACCCTTCTTTGAGCACCATCTTATAGAGCATTGCTGTCATTCTGAGTATAATGTGCTTTGTCCCAAAGTTTTAATGATTGGAGCATGTTTGAGATACTCTCTCAGTTCTGAAAACTTTACATCTAGTCTCTGTTTAATATCTCAAGAGGTGCCCGGCATTTATGATTTGCTCTACAAAAGGGGCAAGTGAGAGACCACTATACCGTACCTTGTTATAAGCACTGCATCAGTGTTATTGGTTACATGTCTAAATTATTACTTGTTAGCATTTTGTGTGCTTTGCATGAGTCTTCATGATTGCTCAAGTTCAATTGTTCTTTGCAACCTCTTTCGTGTGCTTATTAAAATACTGATCATGGTTTAAACTTCTATGCTTTAAATCACGCAAATGTGTTTGTCAAAGTTTCTTTTATCGCATCTAGTTTGTCAACTGAATTGCTTGAGGACAAGCAATAAGCTAAGCTTGGGGGAGTTGATACGTCGCAAATGTATCTACTTTTCCAAACACTTTTCTATTGTTTTGCCTCTGATTTTTAATGAATTGTTTGGAACTAACCCGAACTGACGCTGTTTTCAGCAGAATTGCATTTGGTGTCTTTCTTTTGTGCAGGACTGAAAAGTTCGCAGAAAATTCCAGAAAATTATGAAAAAGGATTTTTGGGAAGAATAAGCCATGGAGCCAGGAAGACCCGGAGGGGGGGGCCACCCCAGGAGCAGGGGCGGGTCCCACCCGCAGGTGAGCCCTAGGCCACGGCCAGGGACTGCCCTGCCCCTGGAGCGTCGCCTCTCGGCCCTCCTTCACATATAAGTCACGTTTGACCTAAAAATGTCGAGCCCCCGATAACTTTTTCCAGAAACCTTATGGAGCTCCGCCGCCATCCCGAAACCTAAATTCGGGGTCCAGGATCGCTGTTCTGGCACCCTGCCGGAGTGGAGATTGCCGCCATCGTCACCGCCAATGCCTCTCCATCAACCATCGATGATGTCTCCCTCTATGTGTGAGTAGTTCCCTGCTGTAGGCAAGGGGATGGAAGGGATTGAATAAGATTGCTCATGTAATTCGATGCCAAATTGTTAGGGCATGATGCCTAGTATCCTCTATTTGTGTTAATCATCGTTGGTACAATTAGTTATGCTTAATGCTTGTCACTTTGGGCCCGAGTGCCATGATTTCAGATCTGATCACTTTATGTTTTCATGTATATAATTGATGTTTGGGTCCTATCTACTAGTTGTATGCACTTGTCAACCGGAACCAGAGACCCCGAGTGACAGAAATGGGGACATCGATGGGAATGGTTGGTAACTCGAGGGTTACATGTATTCATTGTGTGTTAATGCTTTGCTCCGGTGTTCTATTAAAAGGAACACCTTAATTGCCATTTGTTCCTTAATTGGCCCGGCTGAAACCGGATGGCAGGACAAAAGATGCCGTGCAGGTTCTTATTGCAAGCACGTACGGCTAAATTAGGAATGCATGCCTATGATTGTTTAATACTTGGATGCTATATTTATTTGCTTTTTGCCTAGTTATGTTTATTTCATGAGCTATCTTATTCATGCAACGCCCGTCTATCCGTCCCTATGCCTACGGTGTTTTTAATCCTGCTGTTTACAATCAATATTTTTGCTGTCACCATTGCTGCCTTTATTTTATTACTGATGTTACTGTTCTACTGCTGCCATCAAATTACTGTTACTACTGATAAATTGCTTCTAGAGAGATCCTTTTCAGGTGTGGTTGAATTGACAACTCAACTGCTAAGGCTTATAAATATTCTTTGGCTCCCCTTGTGTCGAATCAATAAATTAGGGTCATACTACCCGCGAAGACTGTTGCGATCCCCTACACTTGTGGGTCATCAATTACCATTATTTGGTGGATAAGGTTTATAATTATTATTACCAAAGTTGTTCCTATAAGCTTTGTTGTTGAAATTATTTTTAACAAAATTAACATCAACGTGCTCCTCTTGAGCCACCAAAGAAGCTAAAGGAACATTATTTGGATCTATAGGAACTTGTCTACCAGCAAGAATAGACATAATCATATCAACCTTATCACTCAAAGAGGAAATTTCCTCGAGAGAATTTACCTTCTTACCACTAGGAGCCCTCTCGGTGTGCCATTGAGAATAATTTGCCATCATCTCATCCAAGAGTTTTGTTGCAGCACCTAATGTGGTAGACATGAAGGTCCCTTTAGCAACCAAATCCAATAAATTTCTTGAAGAAAAATTTAATCCTACATAAAAAGTTTGGATGACCATCCAAGTAGTAAGTCCATGAGTGGGACAGTTTTAAACTAAAGACTTCATTCTTTCCCAAGCTTGAGCAACATGTTCATTATCAAATTGTTTAAAGTTCATAATGTTACTCCTTAGTTGTATAATTTTTGCAGGTGGATAATACTTCCCAATAAAGGCATCTTTGCATTTAGTCCAAGAGTCAATACTATTTCTAGGCAAAGACAATAACCAATCTTTAGCACGTCGTCTTAAAGAAAAAGGAAAAAGTTTCAGTTTTATGATGTCACCCTCTACTTCTTTATATTTGTGCATATCACATAACTCAACAAAGTTATTTAAATGAGAGGCGGCATCATCACCACTAACATCAGAATACTGCTCTTTCATGACAAGATTTAACAAAGCGGGCTTTATCTCATAGAATTCGGCTGTGGCAGCCGGTGGAGCAATAGGAGTGCATATAAAGTCATCATTATTTGTGCTAGTGAAGTCACACAACTTGGTGTTATCAGCTGAACCCATTTCCACAATAAAGAAGCAAGAAACTAAGCAAAACAAAAAGAGACTAGTTGCTGGAATTTTTAATTTTCTGTGTTTTTCAGTTTTAAAGCAAACAAAAGGCAAAACAAGACTAACACAAAATAAACTAGACAAGACAATAACAATGTAATGTGAAAGGATGTGTGGAACTCCCCTAGCTGAAGCTTCCAAGTCCCCGGCAACGGCGCCAGAAAAAGGCTTGATTGTCTGCGGTTCGGAAACCCCAAGAGGAAGGTATGATGCAGTACAGTAGCAATTTTCCCTTGATTACAAAACCAAGGTTGTCGAATCCAGTCGGACTTGGAGAAGGCTTTAGCAAGGTGTCAACGGCGCCGTTTACGACAATTGACATGGACCTGCACACAATCACAAACAAACTACTTTGCCCCAACCACTAGTAGAAAACCCCCATTTAGTCCCGGTTCGTTTGAGCCATTACTCCCGGTTCCCGAACCGGAACTAACAAATCGGGACTAATGCTAGTCCCGGTTCGGCCACGAACCGGGACTAATGGGGTTCCACGTGGCCTGTTCTGCAGCGAAGGGGGAGGAGCTTTAGTCCCGGTTCATAGCACGAACCGGGACTAATGCCGCAGCCTTTAGTCCCGGTTGGAACCACGAACCGGGACTAAAGTTCCTATTTTTCCCGTTTTTTTTAATGTTTTCGATTTTTTTTGAATTTTTTCAATATTTCGAATCTTTTAATTATTTGTCAGTTTAATCTCGAATCATCCCTAATCTCACCCATCCTCACACTTGTAGGCAAACTTCTCGATCGGTCACCCATCCTCACACTGCTCCACCCTCAGCACGCTTAACTTTTGGGTTCCTTCCCAACTAGCTTCCAACACTGCATTTAGTACATCTTGATAATACTATGCTATCAATCTTATTATCCCGTACACTTTGATGACACATGATATTATTTTTTGAATTTCAAACCTATATTAACCTATATTAACATAAACAACAATGATTAAGTAATACTAATCTTTATGCAAAAATCAATTATTAATTCCAAAAAAATTAAAATAATTTGAATTTCCGGCAAAAACTTAAATCTTCCTGCACGATGGCACATTATAATATTTTTGAATTCCAAACCTATATTAACCTAAACAACAATGATTAATACTAATCTTTATGTATAAATCAATTATTAATTTAAAAAAATTAAAATAATTTGAATTTCTGGCAAAATCTTAAATCTTCCTGCACGATGGCACATTATAATATTTTTGAATTCCAAAGCTATATTAACCTAAACAACAATGATTAATTAATACTAATCTTTATGTAGAAATCAATTATTAATTTTAAAATTTGAAGTTTTTATCACTTTCATTTATTCTTTTTGGACGTTTTTACCGCGCGGGGGGTAGGCATGAGTGGCTAAATTCTGTTTTTTTTAAAACCTTTAGTCCCGGTTCATAGCACGAACCGGGACTAATGCCGTAGCCTTTAGTCCCGGTTGGAACCACCAACCGGGACTAAAGGACCTCGCGCTGACGCCATCCCTTTAGTCCCGGTTCATAGCACGAACCGGGACTAATGCCGTAGCCTTTAGTCCCGGTTGGAACCACCAACCGGAACTAAAGGACCTCGCGTTCATGCCACCCCTTTAGTCCCGGTTCATAGCACGAACTGGGACTAATGCCCCCTTCCGAACCGGGACCAATGGCTCATGAGGCCCTGGCAGCTCGAACCGGGACCAATGCCGGGCATTGATCCCGGTTTTTGGCCGAACCGGGACTAATGGCTTTGGGGCTCCTTCCGAAAGACCCTTTTTCTACTAGTGAACAAAACAGAGAGGTTGTCAATCTCTCCGTCTTGCCAAACACAAAGAATTAAATGTGTGGATGTAAAATATGATGAATATGAGAAGTGACCAGCGAGCAAACGATGATGAAAAGCTATGGAAACGGTTGTAAGCAATGTATGAAAATAGGACCGGGGTCCACAGTTCACTAGAGGTGTATCTCCAAAAGATATACATTATGGGTAAACAAATTATAGCATGGCAATTGACAGAATTGTAGGCGCACAACAAGGCTATCATAAAATAGTATAGTTCACCGCTTCATCTAGTATGGGCATTACGTCAAAATACATAGACCGTCATCCAACTGCATCTATGACTAATAATCCACTCTGGGATCGCTATCCAGCATGTCACCCAAAAGTATTAAGTTGCAAGCAACAGATAATTGCAATAAGCAAAGTGCATAATGTAAGCAATGTAAATAATACGAAGAAATCACAACGCTGTTTTCTCCCTAGTGTCAACAGCACCTCTCTAGCCTTGACTGTTCCTGTCACCGAACTCAGACAAAGAGAGGCATGAACACACTATGTAGCATAAATACTCCCTCATACAACACTAACAATCACTTGACTAAAGCAACCACTAGCATCGGAGAGCATGCAAGATCATAGATGAAACACATAACTGAACAAAAGTAATGACTTCCACAATTCATCGGATCCATGCAAACACAATCATGTAGCAATTACAAATAGATGATCTTGATCATGTTAGGCAGCTCACAAGATCTAAACAATGGAGTACAAGGAGGAGAGACAACCATCTAGCTACTTCTATGGACCCGTAGTCTCGGGGTGGACTACTCACGCATCACTCCGGAGGCAGGCATGGTGATGTAGATGCCTCCGGCGTCGATTCCCCTCTCCGGCAGTGTGCCGGGAAGAGCTTCAGAACCCTCCCGAACTAGGGTTCGAGATGGCGGCGGCCTCGAACGTATTCTAGAGATAATGATCGCTTCCTCTCGGTTTTTAGGTCAATTGTGAATTTATAGGCGAAGAGGCAACGCGAGGCGACGAGGAGAGCCGCCAGGTGGACCCCAGCTGCGGCCTAGGGGGGCCGCGGCCAAATGGCGCCTGGAGCCTCTGGGGCTCCCCTCTGGCTGTCCTTCAGGCTCCGTCCTTGTTTCATATTGGAAATAATTCCCGTAAATTTTGGGCGCAATCCGAGAAACTTCCCAGAACAACTTTTCTGAAACAAAAAGATAGCAGAAAACAGGAACTGGCACTGGGCATCTTGTTAATAGGTTAGTTCCATAAATCATGCCAAAATGATATAAAAACATTACAAAAACATGTGGAATGCTATATAATCAAGCATGGAACGTCAAAAATTATAGATACGTCGGAGACGTATCACATAGCAATGCTATCATGACAAGGTACTGAACTATTTAATTGGGCATTACGTCAAAATACATACACTATTAAAAATCCGGAGATCAGCGATGATTCAATTCCGTCAAGGACGAGCTCCAAAACGTCGCTCGACTTCATCTGCGATGGAAAAAAAAGTCAGGGATCGACTGTCACGGACGATTCTGCGACGGATTTGTTGCCACCAAAACGTCGTGGGATATGCGCGACGTTTAGTCAATCGTCGCGGGCAAATGGATGGTCCGGTATAAGGCTCAATAAGGCGCGACGGTTTTTTGCTGTCGCGACCTTTGACACGTGGCAGACAGTGTTTCCGACGGACGTTACCGCCATTTGCTGACGTCACTTGTTCACGACAAATTTTATTCGTCGCGCCCATGTGATGACGTCATGGGGGGCCTCGACGTTTTTAGTTGTTTTGTCGTGCACGGGCGCGATTCAGTGGACGCCAAGTGGACTATCCACAATGCTCCATGTGGCAGTGCAGTTGTGTCGAATTTCATTTCGTCACGGTGCAGATGCTGACGTCATCAGAAGCGCGACATTTCTTTCTCCGTCGCGGTTTCTATACAATCAGACGGCGACACCTGGACCAACCATATGGTTCCTCGTGTCTTTTCCCCACGACGAAATGTTTCCGTCGCGCGTAGTTTTGTGACATCACCGTGCACACGACGATTCGGTTTCGTCGTGGTTCGAATGGCCATTTTGGCGATCGAGACACATGTAAAATTCTAGCCCTACTAGTTATCACAGCAAAGCAAACACAACACATGCAGCAAATACATAAACCCGGAACATAAAGAGGCTATCTTCTACAGCACCGATAAACAAGTGGTTGACCAGCAGAGGCAACACAATTTTTGGCCTCTCAAAGGCCACCAGCAAAATACAGTTTGAGACTCACGAAGGCCACCAAGAAGCCTCATGAAGACATACCAAAAAGGCACGAGTTTGCAGAGGTTCTCACGAAGGACTACAGAGCTCCATCTTCGAAAGGACCTTTACTCATTATCTGCTCAATAAGGGCATTGCAGGATTGTTGACACTTCTTCATAATTTCTTGTTCCTTGTACATAAGGCGCAAGTCTTGTTGATGCTTGATCCTTTCTGCATCGGCTTGTTCCTTCGCCTGCTTCAAATCATCAACTACAGACTGCAGTTCTTTCTTATCTTTTCTCTCAGAATCAAGTTGAACCTGAAGCTGAAACTTTGTTGCTCTTAGATTGCCCCGACACAGCACGTTATCGACAGCTTCAGCGGTAGAAAGAAGTTCCTTCATAGCGGCACCCGCTGAAGTAATTTTGTGCCATCTTCTCTTTAATTTCAGCCTATAAAGCATGTAAAAGCATACGATGAAATAGCAGCTGAACTAGCTTGTAAGGAACATTGATATGAAATAGCAGATGACAAACATGTAAGGAACATGGATAAAAAATAGCAGAGAACAAGGTTGTACAGAGCATAGATTTTCAGCACGCATGTACATGACTAGAGTAGGATCTGCATGTACAAGCATAGATGCAACAACAGCTGAACTAGATGCAACATCAGTTGAACTAGCTTGTAAGGAACATAGATGAAGAAAAAACAGTTGATAGGCATGTAAGGGACGTAGCTGAAAATAGCAGACGATGAGCATGTACAGAACATACATGAAAATAGCAGATCACAAGGATAGGTGAACTAGCAGATGACAAGCAAGTAAGCATGCATGTACATGAACTATCAGATGGAAAGCATAAGTGAAAGAGTTGACAACAGGAGTTTGCAGCAGAATTCACAAAGGTACACCTCAGAAGGTACCTTTGTGAATTCCAGAGATCTACAGAATTCTGAGGGACTTACAATTGGTCTTTTCACAGGCGAAGTGAACCTATGCTTCTTGTTGCGTGTAGCTTTGAATAATTCGGAGGCGTCTTCCCCCATGTCGCTGAAAACTTCATAGCTACAAGAACCTGGGGCAGCAGGGAACTCGACGGCCCGTCTGCTACTGATGGCTTTCATACAAGCCGTCTACAGAAACAAAGAGTATGAACAAATTAGCGACAATACAGGTAATAGAATTGAAACAGTGGCAAGGTGTCGGGGGGCTACCCCGGGTAGGGTCAAGATAAGGAGTCAAAGACAGGACCCGGAGTTGACCGGGTCAAGTAAAACCGACATAACATATACCGGCGTGGTTGAAATACCTAAGCTGGTACAAACCGACATATCCGCAACCGGCATATCTGGACCGACATACATGTGGACTCGGATTGTCTTTATGGTTCCTTGCATGTGCAGGGTAAGGCGAACCGAATCAAGAGCGCCTGGCATGGCTATGCTAGGTAAAGGCTGTCCCGGACGGTGGTCAAGGCATCTGTCTTGTCCCTTCTGACACGGAGCAAAGCACGGCGGCAGGCCGCAAGTGGATGATGGGATATGTCTCCACCATACCGCTGACCCGGGCGGCGCGGTGGAGCAGTGCGAGGCATGGCGTGAGCGTCCTATCCAGGGCAGAGGGGACCGTGGCGACAAGGGCTGACACGGTCTCAGCTTGGCGCAGCGGTGCCTATGTCGGGTGGCGACCAGGGGGTATGGCCACAGTAGCCATGTTTTACACTGTAACCCGGAGCAATGCTATATAAGGTGCCCCAGGCCCTCCTGTGCGAGGGACAACCCAGAGACGATCGACAGAAGCCCAAGGAAGGAGAGGCACCATTTCCATAGCTTTCAGTACTAGGCATACAGCTCCAGGAGCTCCTCTGTAACCCGGTTGATAGCATTTATACACTCAGACAAGCAGGAGTAGGGGTTTTACCTCCTCACGAGGGCCCTGAACCTGGATAAATCGTGTGTGCATTTGTGTGTATTCCTACGCATAATCCCTCCGCGGTACCACTAGCGCTCATCGGCCCCAACTTAATCCTAGCCATGGCATATGTTTGTTCACCATGACGACAGTTGGCGCCCACCGTGGGGCCAGCAGCGGCGCTGGCTGGTGTGTTCATCCGGACGGGATCCATCATCGACTCCGGCGAGCGGGTAGTCTGTGGCCTTGTCCATAGATTCGGCTCGCTGAACGTCATCAGCGACAACGCTGGCTGCTTCGGCGGCAGGCCGCTCCCGCGGAACGGCTGCCTCATCGAGTTCGGCGGCCTCACCATCTACGTCGCCACCGAGGTTGTCTGCAGGTATCCCGAAAGGGTGCACGTTGCTGCGGATCCTCCTGCTGTCTGCGCAGCTCATGGCTGGCATATCGCTCGCCCCGCTAGCTGCGTGGTGGTGATGGTGACATCTCCGGTCGTCGCTGCCCGGGGTCTGGATGCTGAAGCGGAGGCCGGCACTAAATCCATCAGAACGGGGCACCCGCCGCTGGAGAAGCCCGAGAACCGCATGGCGCCTGCCGGTACATCGGCTGAGCCGGTGGTGCCGAGTCCTCTTCAGGACATAATCGAGAAGCTGGCCATCCCAGTTGCTCCGAGTGCAGATGCAGCTCTGGCTCAAGCTGAGCTGGAGGAGCAGCGCAAGAGCATACTCCAGGAGGCTATAGACGTAGCCCGAGTCAGGCGAGATTTCGATATCTCTCTCCGTGAGTACAACTCGGCTCATGGTTTTACCCCGGTAGCAAATCCTGTTAGTCGCATGAACAAGGTGCGCGCCCGAGGTAGAGACCTCAATGCAGAGATAGCCAGAGATGGTAGAGCCAAGTCTGGTAGAGCTGCTAGCTATGTGTCAGCTGATAGGCCTAGATATAGCACCCCTGCTAAGAACCTTAGAGCTGCAGACTGCAGCCGAGTTACCAGGCCTATCTGGTGAAGCTCGGCGTAAGCAGCAGGACCGGGTTAATGAGTTAGTGGTTACTGCCAACCGGCAGAATGAGGCATACTTCAAGGCAAACCCGGATTTAGCCGGGTCTCGGTACATCCACTCGAATGGTGGTGCCAGAGGAATGTCCAAGGGACAGGCCTCATCGCCGCATGTCGGCAGAAGCCGTGACCGGAGTGTAAACTCTGGCAAAAACAAGCAGCTGCAGACCTATGATCCGGTGTTAGCCGGGAAGCAGATAGCCGAGCAGGGCAATGCCGGTCGGGGTGTCCCAGATCCTGGTCAAGGCAATCAAGGTGCAGGTCAGGTTAACCTGGCCAACCGAAACCAGCAACCTCAGTATCCGGCATCCAACCCACCTCGGCAGCAGCTTGGTGCCGGGTATTCCGCTCAGCAGCCGCTGGGTAACCAAGGGGTCAACCGGTATGATGATGGTTACTCGGCCATGGAGAGGGCCGGGTATCCGAGACTCGAGCATCTGGTGTCCGAGGGTGCACTCGGAGCTAGGTTAGGACCTCGCCAGCTGCCGGCACATGATGTCCGTAACAAGCTTGACAGAATCTATCTGTCTGAACTCCTGGAGGGGCAAGGCCTGCCGGGTCCTGCTTGTTTTGGACCCCGGATCATGAAGCAGGAACCGGTGCCGAACTTTCAGCTTCCTCGGGGCACAAAGACATATGATGGCAGTACGAAGCCGAAGATTGGCTGACAGATTACGTCACTGCTGTGCACATTGCCGGCGGGAGACGCCGATGGGCAGTGCGGTATGTACCGCAAATGTTAGAAGGGCCAGCCCGGATCTGGCTGAACAACTTGGAGGAGAACAGCATTGAGTGCTGGCTGGACTTCTCGGAAGCCTTCGTCAGCAACTTCGCCAGCACGTACAAGAGGCCGAATCGTCCTCAACAACTCTCCATGTGCAGGCAGAGAGATGATGAAACCGACCGGGAGTACTTGACCCGGTGGAGTACAATCCGCAACTCCTGTGAAAGAGTTATTGAATCGCAGGCCATTGCTTGGTTTGCTCAGGGGTGCCGACATGGCACCATGCTCTGGCAGAGATTGCAGAGGGAAATGCCGGCCACGTTGGCCAAAACAATCAAGATAGCTGACAGTTATGCTCTGGGTGACCCCACTCAGCCTTTACTGACCCTGGTGGAGCCGAGTAAGCGGTACCTGGCCGGTGATGCTGACCGTTCATTCAGGCGGAATGACCTCCCGGATTACAGACCCAAGAGGAGAGACGATCGGCCGGATTACCGGTACGGCTCCAACCAAGTTGCTGCTGTGGGTCAAGATCAGCCGGATGCCGGCAGTAGCCAGCGTCAGAAGAGCAGTGGTCCAGCTTGGGGTGGTAACCCGGGGGGAAAGAAGCCATATGGCGATGGGAAGAAGTCCTGGGAGGACAAACCGAGATACACTTTTGAGATGATGCTGGATGGACCCTGCAGCTACCACACTCTGAATCCCAGCAGGCCGGCTAACCACTCAACCCGGTAGTGCAGCTGGTATCAGCCGATCCCGAGGGACAGTCCGGCGGACAATCCATACCTCTCACCGTTGCCACGAGATGCGCCGCGAGGAGCACCACGAGCTGCACCACTTACGGGTGTGAACACTGTACCCGTCCGGGTGCGAACACCTCCGAGGGAAACGGATAACCGGAGGAGGCCGGAGAATGTCAACCAGGTGGCCAGTGGGGCATCCAATATGTTCTTAGCTTCTACTATAGTTTTTCCCATAAAAGCACCTCCAGCAGCAGAATCAAGTATATTTCTTGACATGTAATTCAGACCATTATAAAAAGAGTGTAATATGGTCCATTCATTAACTCCATGTGATGGGCAAGTTCTAAGCATAAGTTTTATCCTATCCCAAGCCATAGCAACATGTTCATTTTCATTTTGCCTAAAAGATAGAATGTTGTTTCTATTTTGGAAAATTTTAACAGGAGGATAATATTTCTTAATAAAAGCTTCTTTCAGATCATTCCTAGTTTTAATGCTATCAGTAGGTAATGAATGCAGCCACTCCTTAGCTTTTCCTCTAAGTGAGAAAGGAAATAATTTCAGTTTTAGAATATCACTTTCAACATTCTTAAATTTTTGCATGTCACAGATTTCAACAAAATCATGAAGATTCACAGAGGCATCCTCCATAGCACTACCACCAAATTGCTCCCTAGTTATCAAGTTCAACAAACTAGGACTTACTTCATAGCTATCAGCTTGTATCTCAGGTGTGGTAATAGGTTTAGCAATAAATTGATCATTTGGAGTGTTTGTGTAGTCACACAACTTAGTCCTATCACCCATTTTAACAGATTTTTATGTGTTTTTAATTTTTTATGCAAAACTGAAAATAAAATGACACTAAAACAATGCAAACCGAATTACTAAAAATGATATGCAAGACAAAAACAAAACAAGATAATTTGCTTGAAGGTAAAGATGGACAAGATGATGCTCACGTAGGTGCAACCTCCCCAAGCTTAGGTGTTAGCACAAGTTGGTGATGAAGTTGACTTTGTTGTGATATCCTTGGACAAACCCTTCCAGCTATGATTCCCCGGCAACGGCGCCAGAAAAAGTCTTGATGTCGGAATTGATGAGAGTGTTCTTCTCCCTCAACTATGCCAACAAGCACTCTTGATACCCTGAAAGGAAAACAATAAATATAAGGGATAGGTTGAGCCTCCAAGTGCAGAGTATGTAGAAGTGAAAGCTTTTTTCCCAAGAAGGTGACTCAAGGGTTTAATATCGAACTCTCGGGGAATCAGTAATGTGGGTTTTATCTTCTTGTCCTTCTCTAGATTTCCTGCAAACAAATAAATTGCTTTGTGCCCTCAACCTCACCAAGTGGTTGTCAAGCACAAGGTGTGAGAATGTTATTAAGATGATAATGAATGCAAAACAGCAAATAAAAATGCAATGGTGATGAATAATAATGCAAGGATGATAGCAATGATGATTGATGGTATTTTTGGGGTTTTTATATGTGAATGCAAGAAGTAAAAGTGTTTTTGTGTTTTCTGATTTTAAAATGGCTGAATGTAAAAGATGCTTGAAAGTGGTTGGAAAAGTGTTTCTTATGATTAAAAATGGACCGGGGTTCATGGTTTCACACATGCACTCTCTCTTTAATATAGTGTGGCAAACAAGTAGACATGGACTTAACATATGAGATTTCAAACAAGTTCTTTCATGTTACTAATTATATGGGCATCACGTCCTAACATAGAGATTATGAGTCTCACTTATATTCCACCAAGATGTGAAATAAATCATGCACCTTAGTAATTAAGATAACATCAGAGTATAGCTTTAAGATTAATGACATGAAGTTAAAATAAACACATGATGGATCTAGTCTTAGGTAGAGGCATGTCACTCCTCCTACCCTTCAACATGGTATTTTGGTTTATCCCTAGTGAGGCAACAAAGTAAGGTAAACACCCAATGGATCATGATATATCAAGTTGTCAACTTATCACTTCACCACCCCCGTTACTCCAACTAATGCACACATTCCCCCACACACGCTCTCATAAACATGCTTGATCATAACAAGGGTATAAGAACGGGGTACATAATATGCATCTACTTTCATAACTGAAACAAACATTGCAATCTCAACATATATTAACTCATAGAAAGATCCACCACAATGGTAATACAACGGTGACCGTAATCATGTTCGGCAGCTCATACGGTGCTAAATAATGGAACTCAAGAGAGAGAGAGATACATATGCTACTGCCACAAACCCATAGTCCAGCGGTGGACTACTCCCTATTCATCATGGAGACGGTGGAGATGTCGATGGAGAAGGTGGAGACCTCTCCGGCAGGGCTCCGCCGGAGTTTTCCCCCTCCGATCTTCAGCCTCCTAATCTCTGTTTTCTGGTTTCTTTCGTGTGGCGGCTCTCCTCTGGAAAAACGTTGGGGGACCTCTTATATAGTCGTTTTTAGGTCATGAGGATGC
Organism: Puccinellia tenuiflora; assembly: GCA_012064385.1. Taxonomy (NCBI): domain Eukaryota; kingdom Viridiplantae; phylum Streptophyta; class Magnoliopsida; order Poales; family Poaceae; genus Puccinellia; species Puccinellia tenuiflora. The sequence continues at coordinate 105,721 of QRDG01001367.1, forward strand.
TTAGGGGCGAAGGATCGATGCAATTGGGGCCACGAGGGCTAAACGGGGTAGGCCCACGCGGCCAGGTACAGGGGCCGCGTGGGACCCTCCCTCTTGGCCCTCCGGCCTCCGTTCGTTGACTTCTTTTGCTCCAAAATCTTGTCCTTCCAAAATAATGACCCCCCTAAATTTATAGCTCATTATGACGTCGTTAAGGTCCTGAAACAATTAAAGAAAGAAAAAGGGGTTTTCTGCCTGCGCAGGATTAATTTCATAAAAAGGGTAAATCATTATATATTATCAAAAATCATTAAATAACAGTAATATAACCCTTATATGATGCAAATATGATTGGAATATAACAATTATAGTGCAAAGTTCATGTATGCATTTTAGATGCATCATCCATTTTCATATTTTCATCTATTTCACTATACAATTAACTGGTTTGTTTTCTGCGAGACCGGAAAGATTGACAACCTTTCCGCCGTTGGGGGCAAAGTATTTGGTTGAGTGTGTGCAGGTCCATGTCTGTTGAAGATTAAGCGCCAGAGCCCTTCAACATTCACTTTGTTGTTGATTTCAAATTCCTACTGGTTCAATAAATCTCGGTTCGTTAACGAGGGAAAACTGCTACTTACTACATCCACGCCTTCGCTTGGGGCACAACCCAACGCCGTCAACTCCGTCATCAATCAGTTTTATGGTGCCGTTGCCAGGGACTTTGGAGCTACAGCAAGTGGAGTCTCATACTCTCAATCACTTTACTTTGTTTTTGTCTTGCTTGCTTTATTTCTCGTTTAGCTTATTTTTCTTGTTGCAAAATTTTAAAACCAAAAAAAATTAGTGTAGCCTTTATTTATGTCTTGTTATTTTGCTTTGTCGTTATGTCTAGCTTTACCACTCTTGATATGCCGCTCTTGGCTGAGTTCTTCACCTTCAAACAAAAGGGTGGAGAAAGTTTAAAAAATGCTTGGGATAGAATTTCAGAATTACATCAAAATATCCAACCCATGCTTGTTATGTGTGTTTTACTGAGATGATTTTACTATGGACTATCCGATGCATGTAACCATGCTTTGGACGTCATTACTGGAGGAAACTTTCTTGAAATTGATGAATTGGAATCTCTTAGAATTATAAATGGTTTGGTTGTTTTTCCCATGAATGAGAAAACTGATGGAATACTTGATAGATTCGATAAAATAGAAAATATTTTGTGTGATCTAAATTTAAATGGAATAGAGAAGAGATCTAAAAATTATCAAATTCTTGAAATAGATGGAGATTGGGAACCTTATATTCCTATAAATGGTAGAAGGTTCCTTGCTTATTGCGATATTGGTTCTATGATGTCAACTATGCCTAGAATGGTTTTTGATACTATGAATTTTGTAGACTTATTTGATTATCCTCTTTGTCACTCTCATTCTGATGGTAGCTCTTCAAAAATTTAGAAAAGAGTTAATGAAGTCCTTGTCACTTTTAAAAAAAAGACTACTTTGGTTGATTTCTTGGTTTTGGAGTCAAAAGCTCAAGGTAATATTGTTCTTGTAAGATCTTTCCTTCGTTCTGTGGGAGCTTTTATTGATGTTAAAAGGGGCTGCATACACTTTCGTTTTCCCATTAAGGGCAGGCTTTCCTTTCCCCTCAAAGAGAAAGAAGTGCTTATTGAAGGAAAAGTTGCAATGGATTTCGAAAAAACTTGATATTTGGCATTGCGCCTAGCTAAAAGGCGTTAAAGAAAAGCGCTTGTTGGGAGGCAACCCGCCTTTTACTTTCAGTTTGTTTTTGTTTTTCTTGAGTCATGAAGTTGATGCCTCTGTAGCAACTTCATTGTATCTTTTTCTTTTGGTTTTTTGTGCCAAGTTTAGCCTCTAATGCACTGAAAGTGCGAGGTGTTGTTTTGCTTTCCAGAAACAGATTTCTGTCCTTCACTTTTCGAAAATCCAGAAAATCCCAGAATTTTATCTTTTTTCTGATATTTTTGGACAGCAAGCTTGATACTTTTATCTATCTTTCGTTAGTTTTGAGTTTTCTGATTTGAGATACAGAAGTGCCTCGAAAAATTCAATCTTTACAGACTGTTCAGTTTTTGACAGATTCTACTTTTATTTGTTTTCGTCTCTTTTACTATCGTCAAATGTGATACTCTTGAGAAGGATTACCACATTGAGTCTTAGTAAGCTAATGCATAATAAAGTTGTTTGCAATTTGTCTTGAGTTGAACATGTGCATTTTAATTTATGAGCACTAACCCTCTAGTCAGTTTATGAGAAGTTTTGTGTGAAGAGAGTTTTTAAGTTCCAAAGGAGAGGATAATGAAGAAATTGAAGATGGATAAGAGCTCAAGCTTGGGGATGCCCCCATGTCACCCCCTCTGAATATCAAGAACCATCAAGCGTCAAAGCTTGGGGATGCCCAAGGCATCCCCTCCTCTTCATCGACTATCATGAGGTCGTCTTCGTTGAACTAAGTTTTTTATCACTTTACATATTATGTGCTATGCTTGGAGCATCTTTTTACTTTCAGTTTTGTTTTGTTTGTTTGCTGGTCATATCCTTGTTGGATCCTAGCTTTATTTGTGTGGGAGAGAGACACGCTCCGCTTTTTCATTTGAATACTCCTTTGCTTCGATTATATTTTGTTGAGTATTCTTAGATACTGTTTGTTTGCTAGTAAGCTCTTGCTTTTAGCTTTTATCTTGTTTAGAGCTGCTAGTTGTTGATGTTAAACTCTCTTGTTCTTCACTTATACTTGTTGGAGAGTTGTTATTGATAAATTGTTTGAATTGTCAAAGTGACAAAATGCTATCCATGTGATATTGGAATGAAACGAAAGCCTGTATAGTCTTGTAGATCGTTGTGGATACTTGATGGTTCTCATTTGTTTTGAGATATTAAGATGAATGCTTAAACTTGCCGGCTATTTGAGTGGAAATTGATTAGTAAAGAAATATTGTTAAAAGCTTGAAACTATGTGGTGTTTCGTAGTTGTTAATTCATAAAGCTAATCTTTCCATCAAAATAATTGTTTGGTCAACAAGGAGACGGTGTGGAGTGTTTATAGTTATGATTGGCTAATGTCTTATGTTACTCTGTTACCGGTTAGTTTTACATGTTTGCTTCAAATACCATTTTTGCTAAGCCTAAAAATTCGTACTGAGTGTATGGTTCACTCGTGCATCCAATCCCCAAAGCCAAACTATCTTGCCAGCTGAGTCCACCATATCTACCTATGCATGGTATTTCTTGCCATTCCAAGTAAATTTGTCATGTGCTACCTTTAAAATATTCAAAATACTCCTTTGTGTGCCTCTGTTTTTAAGCTCATGAGGAAGCAGTAGAGAGCTAGATATAACCTGTGACAAGCAAGGTCATTTCCCCCCTTTCACCCGGTGTCGATGGCTTACGTCTTCACTTGAATCAACATGAGAGCAGCTTAAGCAAAATATAAATATAAATCACCATTCTCCTCCGCGCAATGAAAAATCTGAGAAATCAGCCAAAAACATTGGACAGTGGTGAAACCAAGGAGAAAGAGGAATGTACTCGTTCCTATAAAACCAGCTGCTCTCACAAGTCTAAAAGCCTTGTTTGTTATGGGGGACTAGATAGCTTCTCTGTTGTGAAATCGTTGACGAAAGCATGCATCTCTCAAAATTGTTTTATTTCTGTTTTTCAAAATCAAAAAGCTCTAGCACATGACTAATCACTGCTTCCCTCTGCGAAGGGCCTTTCTTTTACTTTTAATGTTGAGTCAGTTTTCCTTTTCCTTCTATCTCCATCAAATCAAACATATAGCATTGACCCTGGGTTTCATTGATCATATTGCATCGTCAGATTAAACATGAATCTTTATATTGACTTTACCGTTGGAAGTTGAAGCTTTTTGCTAATACTTACAGCTTTCTTGTTTTGGTTCTCAAACACTTTTGTCATGGAATTATTACCTTTGAGAATTAGTCAACTATGTGGGTCACATTGCTTTCATGTCTTTAACGTACTATTTATGAAAGGTTTTGCTTGAATGATTCAATTTGGTTATTCATTGTTTTCTTGCTATCAACTATAGACAATTGTTTTGTATCACTTCATTCACATCCTCTGATTTACACTACTATCTTGATCATGATCGTGTTGGTTGCATGTCTCATCAAAAATTATTTTGTTATCACTTACCTACTCGAGCACGAGTAGGAGTTAAGCTTGGGGATGCTGATACGTGTCAAACGTATCTATAATTTTTGATTGATCCATGCTAGTTTTGTGATATTGTTACATGTTTCTACTATCATATTGCATCATTTTTATGCATTTTGTCGGACTAACCTATTGACAAGATGCCTAGTGCCAGTTTCCTGTTTTTGCTGTTTTTGTATTTCAGAAAGTACACCACAGGAAATATCGTCCGATTGTGCTGAAAATTTACGGAGAATTTTTATTCGACGGAAGGCACCAGGAGACCAAAGGGCGACCTGGGGGGCCACACGTAGGCCAGGGGCGGCCTGCGGCCGCGGCCCCACCTGGACCCGCGGGTGGGACCAGCCCCTGCCCGTGGTGCGTCCCCTCGGCCCCCTCCGACGCCTATAAAATCACATTTACCCTAAAAATGTTGACGCGGCCATTATTTTCCAGAGAAGTCACCCCGAGGCGCCGCCACCATAAACCCTAGTTCGGGGATGATTCTGAAGCTGATCCCGAAGGGGAGATCGATCCCGGAGGGGAGATCGATCCCGGAGGGGAGAACGATCCCGGAGGGGAGATCGATCCCGGAGGGCTCTTCATCGCCATGCCTTCCTCCGGGATGATTTGTGAGTAGTCCCACCTTGAACCATGGGTCCATGGCAGTAGCTAGTTGGTAGTCATCCTCCCTTGTGCTTCATGTCTTATGATCTTGTGAGCTGCCTAACATGATCAAGATCGACTATTGTAAAGCTATGTGATATGTTTACTGGGATCCGATGGATTATGAAGTTATAATCAGATTGTGCATGATTCTTATATGTTGATTTATTTTTTCTTGCATGCTCTCTGATGTGCATAGTTACTTTGGCCAAGTGATTGTGTGTATCTCCAAGATGGAGTATTTATGCTAGATAGTGGGTTCACGCCCACTAATACGAAAAGGGCTATAGCCGCCGACCTACCGCTGGCGAACAGAAATAAATGTTCGCCAGCGCTATTCCTGTTCGCCAGCGGTAAAATATACCGCTGGCGAACATCAATCCTTGATTTTTACCGCTGGCGAACATGACTGATGTTCGCCAGCGGTACGCATAATACCGCTGGTGAACAGGATACTGTGTTCGCCAGCGGTATCTGTATGCACCAGCGAACCAAACATCAGAAACTACCACTGGCACCAGCAATACGACACCCGTTCGCCAGCAAGTTACCACCGCGCACGGGCACGCTGGGCCACGTCCACTCCCTACCACTCGCTCGCCTCTCTCTCGGTCGCCCACCACACACCCCTTATCCTCTCACTCAAAGTCACGCACGAACAACCACGCCGGCTCTCGTCTCCCCCGCTCCGATCCCCCAGCCTGCCGTAACCCTAGCCTCCCCTGGCATGCGTGATGCGGCGGAGGATTCTGACTCGCCGCCGTCGCTGCTGTCGGTGGATGACGTCCCCGCCGTCGGAGCAGTGGGGGACCGGTGGGCGCCGGATCTGAGGGAAGGCAACGCCGGCGGCGGGAGTTGGGCGCCGCCAGACCAGGTGCTGGAGAATGTGCTCGAGAGCGTGCTCGAGTTCCTCACAGCGGCATGTGACTGGAACGCGGCCTCCCTCGTCTGCCGCTCCTGGTACCTCGCTGAGGCGCAGACCCGTCGCGAGCTCTCCATTGACAACTGCTACGCCGTCTTGCCGCGCCGCGCCGTTGAGCGCTTCGGCGACATGCGGGCCATCGTGCTCAAGGGGAAGCCCTGCTTCGCGGACTTCAGCCTCGTGCCCAATGGCTGGGGTGCCCACGTCTCCCCTAGGATCCACGCGCTCGTCCCCACCTACACGCGCCTCGAGCGCATCTGCCCCAAGCGCATGACCGTCTCCAACGACCAGCTCGCGCTCATCCCGAAGTCCTTCCCGCTCTTCAAGGAGCTCGCGTTGGTCTGCTGTGACGGATTCACCACGCGCGGCCTCGCCGTCATCGCTGAGGGGTGCTGGTACGTTTTCCTTCAGACTTTCCCGTCTACATGATCTCATACAGATGCCGGATGGGAGGTAGATATGATGTAGCTTCTCGAGGTCATATGTTCTGCTGTCCGTGGCTCTGCAATGCCCACCTTCTTAGGTTGTGGTTTTTGCTACAGATGCGAGTAATTCACAAATGAAATGCAAGATACGATTATTTGAAATCCATGAGAGTAACCTGGTTTAGACAAAACTTGCATGTTCCTTAATTTCCAATACTCCAGACTGTAAAGTTAGATGCACTACTATGCTCACTATCAGTGTCTGGGGTATAAAGGCTGCAATCAGCTGCTAGATTTCCATTGAACACCTAAGGGACATGACAGACAAAATATCTACTGAAATAACATGAGAGGAAGATGAGGTTGAGTTTAGGATTACAGTAGGCCATTGAAGTCGCAAAGTGTGCTGGTAGTTACCTCACACATCGAAACAACGAAAAAGAGGCTAAAGATAATAAACTTATTGTCAATTCTTGTCCAAACAAAGCCCATGGTAGTGCTTGCCCATGTTGCGAACGTGAATCAGAATTGACAAGCAGCTGTAGAAATTAGAAGGAAAAAAAGGAATCGGTAATTAATCAAGGAAAAAAGGAATCGGTAAAAAGAAAATAGAAGGAATCAATCAAGGATAATTACAAGCAGCTGTAGAAATTAGAACTGAGCAGCCAGAGATATCCAATTTCAGTAAATTCCCAGTATCTTTTCCAAGGGCACCCATGATAAATCCCAATGCTGAGAATCTCGGATAAATAATCAAACATCTGCCTTATGATTCTCCTCAGTATTATCCTTGAACAACTACTAGCTACTCCAGATTAGGACTGTTCTAGTGCCGCATGCATGCACCTTGTCTTGCGCGTCTTCAACAAACAAATAATAATAAGTTAGTTGTAACAGAAGACAAAAGACAAAGTGATGTATTGGCATAATAATAATAAGTTACTTAGTTATATAGGATGTATGGGATTTTATGGTGTGCAAAGTGTGATGTACTGGCATAATTTTTGGTAGCTTATTTAGGTTCGCCAGTAATAGGCCTACTAGTGGCCCCCTTTTGTTCCTGGGCACGAGTGACAGAAACGTCTAAGGGCAAGGGTCTGCTGTTACTACTAAGGGTAAAACAGCGGTGTTAATGTCTCTTTTGATATTAGTATTGCTTACATCATGCGCTTTACTTAATGCAATTGTCTGTTGCTTGCAACTTAATACCGTTGGGTGACAGGCTGGACAGCGATCCCACGGTGGACTTTTTAGACAAAGATGCAGTTGGACTCAACGGTCTTTGTTCCTTGTCGTGATGCCTACATAATCATTATCATGTTCACTTTGTCATAGCTAGATTAAGTTTGTGTTATAATCTTGTCAATTGCCCAGCTGTAATTTGTTTACCCATCATATGAGTGTTTTATTTACTTGAGAGACTCTACTAGTGAACCCATGGCCCCCAGTCCATCTTTTTACATTGATTGCAAGTTTTATTCATCACTATTCATCATCATTACTCCACTGGTCCATTTTCATATTTTCATCTATTTCACTATACAATTAACCGCTTTGTTTTCTGCGAGACCGGAAAGATTGACAACCTTTCCGCCGTTGGGGACAAAGTATTTGGTTGAGTGTGTGCAGGTCCACGTTTGTTAAAGATTAAGCGTCAGAGATCTTCAACATTCACTTTGTTGTTGATTTCAAATTCCTAATGGTTCGATAAACCTCGGTTCGTTAACGAGGGAAAACTGCAACTTACTACATCCACGCCTTCGCTTGGGGCACAACCCAACGCCGTCAACTCCGTCATCAAGCAGTTTTCTGGTGCCGTTGCCGGTGACTTTGGACCTACAGCAAGGAGAGTCTCATACTCTCAATCACTTTACTTTGTTTTTGTCTTGCTTGCTTTATTTCTCGTTTAGCTTATTTTTCTTGTTGTAAAATTTTAAAACACAAAAATTTTAGTGTAGCCTTTATTTCTGTATTGTTATTTTGCTTTGTCGTTATGTCTAGCTTTACCACTCTTGATATGCCACTCTTGGCTGAGTTCTTCACCTTCAAACAAAAGGGTGGAGAAAGTTTCAAAAATGCTTGGGATAGAATTTCAGAATTACATCAAAAGATCCAACCCATGCTTGTTATTTGTGTTTTACTGAGATACTTTTACTATGGACTATCTGATGCATGTAATCATGCTTTGGACGTCATTACTGGAGGAAACTTTCTTGAATTTGATGAATTGGAATCTCTTAGAATTATAAATGGTTTGGTTGTTTTTCCCATGAATGAGAAAACAGATGGAATACTTGATAGATTGGATAAAATAGAAAATATTTTGTGTGATCCAATTTAAATGGAATAGAGAAGAGATCTAAAAATTATCAAATTCTTGAAATAGATGGAGATTGGGAACCTTATATTCCTATAAATGATAGAAGGTTCCTTGCTTATTGCAATATTGGTTCTATGATGTTGATGCATATAAAATGCATACATGAACTTTGCATTATAATTCTCATATGTCAATCATAGTTGCATCATATAAGGGTTACCACTGGCGACTGTAGCGCTGGCGAACCACTTGTTCGCCAGCGGTAGCTTATTTAGGTTCGCCAGTAATAGGCTTTTTCCTACTAGTGGCCCCCTTTTGTTTCTGGGCACGAGTGACAGAAACGTCCAAGGGCGAGGGTGTGCTGTTGCTACTAAGGGTAAAACAGCGGTGTTAATGTCTCTTTTGATATTAGTATTGCTTACATCATGCACTTTACTTAATGCAATTGTCTGTTGCTTGCAACTTAATACCGTTGGGTGACAAGGCTGGATAGCGATCCCACGGTGGACTTTTTAGACAAAGATGCAGTTGGACTCAACGGTCTTTGTTCCTTGTCGTGATGCCTACATAATCATTATCATGTTCACTTTGTCATAGCTAGATTAAGTTTGTGTTATAATCTTGTCAATTGCCCAGCTGTAATTTGTTTACCCATCATATGAGTGTTTTATTTACTTGAGAGACTCCACTAGTGAACCCATGGCCCCCAGTCCATCTTTTTACATTGATTGCAAGCTTTATTCATCACTATTCATCATCATTACTCCACTGGTCCATTTTCATATTTTCATCTATTTCACTATACAATTAACCGCTTTGTTTTCTGCGAGACCGGAAAGATTGACAACCTTTCCGCCGTTGGGGGCAAAGTATTTGGTTGAGTGTGTGCAGGTCCACGTCTGTTGAAGATTAAGCACTAGAGATCTTCAACATTCACTTTGTTGTTGATTTTGAAGTCCTACTGGTTCGATAAATCTCGGTTCGTTAACGAGGGAAAACTGCTACTTACTACATCCATGCTTCACTTGGGGCACAACCCAACGCCGTCTCCGTCATCAGCCATCTAAACATCCCACCACAGTTTTGTACCTATGAAGTGTCACCACCTTGGTTTTGGTGGGACTCCGATGCTCCGGAGCCCCGTTTTGCCGAAACCCTGACCCCGATGGGAAATACTCAAACTTCACCGTCTACCTCTTTGACCGGCATCGAAAGAGGGTAGACATGTGGACTTTTTTGCTTGGTTATGTTAGGGTAGGGCATAGGAAGATGTGAGACCAGAAAGCTAGCCCGTGTGGTCACAATATTCCCACGGGTTCGCCCGAAAGGGGGAGTTTCGACCTCTAAAGTCCAGAAACTTTACTATTGATGGAGTAACAGATCCCGGTTGAAGCCGGCCACATGCCGCAGTACGATCTTGGCCATATAAACCTCCCACCACAATTTTGTACCTATGAAGTGTGTCCACCTTGGTTTTGGTGGGACTCCGACGCTCCGAAGCCCCGTTTCGTCGAAACCCTGAGCCCGATGGGAAATACTAAAACTTCACTGTCTACCCCTTCGACCGGCGTCGAAAGAGGGTACACATGTGGAATTTTTAGCTTGGTTACTTTAGGGTAGGGCATAGGAAGATGGGAGACCAGAAAGCTTGCCCGTGTGGTCACAAGATTCCCACGGGTTCGCCCGAAAGGGGGAGTTTCGACCTCTAAAGTCCAAAAACTTGACTATTGATCGAGTAACTGATCCCGGTTGAAGCTGGCCACACGCCGCAGTACGATCTTGGCCATCTAAACCTCCCAACACAATTTTGTACCTATGAAGTGTGGCCACCTTGGTTTTGGTGGGACTCCGACGCTCCGGAGCCCCGTTTCGCCGAAACCCTTACCCGATGGAAAATACTCAAACTTCACCGTCTACCCCTTCGACCGGCGTCGAAAGAGGGTAGACCTGTGGACTTTTTTTGCTTGGTTACGTTAGGGTATGGGGCATAGGAAGATGGGAAACCAGAAAGCTAGCCGAAAGAAGTAGGAAAATTCACCGTAAGCTATGAATGGTCACACGGACAATTTTGGCCCTGTTTTGAAAAAACTCCCATAAATCGAGAAAACATCAAAAAAAATGTAAAACTAGGGGGTATCTTCCTTTTTAGTGTACTAATATGGTTAGAAAATCACCTTGGTTTTTGTGGTCTCGCTTTAAATGCGGTGCACCTATTTAATCAAGGAATACCGCCTCGACCTGGTCTTTCTCCCCTAGTCTGTCGAGAGAAACCCCAGGAGAACCCAAGAACAGAGCAAAAGGAGGCGAATTCAAGGTGCAGAGGGGGGAGATTCAGGGCACAGAGGAGTTCCATCGCCGTCGGCGTCGAGAAGGGAGGACAAGCAGAGGAGGCCTTCGCACTTTGCCGGCGCGGTTATTCTTGGATTCAAGGCGCAGAGGAGGGGGATTGAAGGCGCATACGAGTTCCAAAGATGGTCGGCATGGAGAAGGGAGGACAAGCAGAGGAGGCCTTCGCAGCTTGCCGGCACAGTTATTCTTCGGCCGCCTTCTACGTTGCCGGGACGACTGAAATTGGGGTTTTTTGGTCACCATCGATTCTGCCGCAAACAATCTACCCCGTTCAAAAGGTAAGTGCTATCTTCTGTACGTGTGTCATTTTGGTGTTAGAGCTCTGATACGTCTCAAACGTATCTATAATTTTTGAGTGATCTATGCTAGTTTTGTGATGTTGTCACATGATTTTACTATCAATTACATCATTTTTATGCATTTGTCGGACTAACCTATTGACAAGATGCCAAGTGCCAGTTCCCTGTTTTTGCTGTTTTGTATTTCAGAAAATCTACTTCTAGAAATATTCTCGGAATTGGACGAAAATTTACGGAGATTATTTTTACGCCAAGACGAAGACGGAGTCCGAAGGGCAGCCTCGGAGGCATCCCGCAGGGCAGGGACGCCCCCCTTGTCAGGGATACGAACCCCGGGTGTCCCAAAGAGGTCCATTTCTTCGAAGCTCAAAGTGCCGCCTGAAGCCAACCGCCTGAAGCAGGCCGCCTAGATTCGGCCGGATGCAGGCATCCGGCTGGGCTGGAGCCGGACGCGGACAACCGACAGCTCCGTACGGGTGGGTCCGTATCATGTAACCGCCCTGTCGGGCATCTCCTGTACCAAATCATGACAACCAGCTCCAGCCGGCCGGGAAAGTAGTAATGTCATAGGGGCAAACATGTAACTTCCCTGTAACCCAGAAGCCCTAGATGCTGCCTATATAAAGCATGCAGGGGCCTCCTGCGCGAGGCAGGTGAGAAAAAGGCATGCAATCTTAGAGAGGACGCACGTAGCATCACCTTCAACCTCCAGCCGGCTAGGATCTCAAGCCGGCTGCCACCCGAAACAGCTCAAGGAGCCCCTTTGTAGCCCGATTTGGTGATCAATCAATAAGAACAAGAAGAGCAGGACGTAGGGGTGTTACCTCCATAAGGAGGGCCCCGAACCTGGGTAACTAGCGTGTGTTTGCGTGCTTGTTGCCCAATCCCGCGCGAGCATCCGATCGTCGCCTGCCCCACAATCTTTTCCATCTCTGATGGATATGCCGTGCAACCCACCACGACATTTGGCGCCCACCGTGGGGCTCGCGGCGAGCGGAGTCACGTTCTGTGCGGGATCCCGAACGGTAGATGGTCGGCGGGTCGTCTCCGGCCTCGTGCTCTCCATCGGCTCCATCGGCTGCGTCCTCGACAACACCAAGAGCTTTGCCGACGTGGACGTCACCAGCGGAGGAGCGGTCGCACTACTAGGAAACTAGCTATAGGTGGAATGCTATTTTGTGGCGCACCAATATTTCATGCGCCACTAAATTTTTTTTTGTGACGCACCAGTTTCCATGCGCCACTAAAAGAAGAAATTCGGTGGCGCATCTGGAGGACATGCGCCACTAAAAGAAGACATTCTGTGGCGCACCTTCCTCCATGCTCCACAGAAATTCTGTGGGCCCCACAACCAATGGCTGGCTTGCATCCTACGCTGCCTTTTCTGTGGCGCATGGAGCAAGGTGCGCCACAGAAATGTACATTTCTGTGGCGCATCTGGCCACATGCGCCACAGAAATATGGTGGGCCCGGCACCAATGATTAGGGGCCGCACAATTCTGTGGCGCATGGGTCCACATGCGCCACACAAAGTGACATTTCTGTGGCGCATGTGGTTCCATGCGCCACAGAATTGTGCAGCATTCTTTCACCACACGCACCCCCCCCCCCCCCCCCCCCCCCCGTGGATCGCCTTTTCAGTTTTGCACGAAGTGAAAGAAAATGATAAAAAATTCAAAAAATAAAATCTTTTTAGATATAGGGAAGGTTTAGGGTCTAGTTGTTAGGAAAAATTTAAAATACACATTTTGACTTTTTTCCAAAAGTAGGTGAAAAAATATTAAAACGGGCATAACTTTTGCATACGACGTCGAAAAAATGCGTTTACCCGGTTAGCCTTTTTTTAGATTCTCAAAATTCCAAACGAAAAAAAAGTTATGGCCAACAGAAGAATTTTTCCAGCAAAATCAAAAAAAATAAAAAAGACAATTCTGTGGCGCATATGTAGCCCATGCGCCACAGAATTGTCTGGCGGGATTCCAAATTTTGAATCCCGCCGGCACCCCTTCTCTCCTCCACTTCTCTCCTCCACTTCTCTCCTCCACTTCTCCCTCCACTTCTCCTCTCCCCTTCTCCTCCACTTCTCCTCTCCCCTTCTCCTTCCTCCTCCTTCTCCTCTCCTCTCCTCTCCTCCACATCTTCTATCCTCCTCTTCCTCCACCTCCACATTCGGCGACCTCCTCCACCACCCCAGCGACCTCCACCTCCGGCGACCTCCACCTCCGGCGACCTCCTCCACCACCACGGCGACCTCCTCCTCTCCACCTCCACCTCCACCTCTACCTCCGGCGATCTCCTCCACCACCCCGGCGACCTCCACCTCCGGCGACCTCCTCCACCACCCCGGCGACCTCCTCCTCCACCTCCGGCTACCTCCACCTCCGGTGACCTCCGACGACCTACTCCACCATCTCCGGCGACCTCCAGCGACCTACTCCACCATCTCCGACGACTCCCATCCTCCACCCACCTCTGGCTACCCCCTCCTCCTCCACCCACGGCAACACGGCCTCCGACGACCACCGAAAAAATTCCGGCGAAATTCCGGCGGCTAGATCTAGATCTAGATCTGGCCACCTTTTTTTTGAAATTCAAAAAAAAATTCTATGGCGCATGGTGGTGGGTGCGCCACTAAAATATTTCTGTGGCGCACGGTTCTGGGTGCGCCACAGAATCTTAGCATTTCTGTGGCGCACCGCCAGCATGCGCCACAGAAATATATTTTAGTGGCGAGGATTCTGTGGCGCATGGGCATTTCTTGTGGGTGCGCCACAGAATTCTTTTTTGGTGCGCCACTAATAGCCCTTTTCCTGGTAGTGTCGTCACCCTCGGCGATTTCCACGTCTACGTCGCCGTCGCCGCCCATTTCTTGTGGGTGCGCCACAGAATTATTTTTTGGCTCCTTCGATCTTCGACGCCAGCACCTGCAATGGCGACTCCGCCTTCGGTTACCTCAACTCCGGTGACGCGGACCGCAACGACGCTGAGCTCAACGTCTACGCCGAGGTGCACATGGTCGAGCACGCGGCGGCAGGAGGCTCCGTCGCCGCTACTGTTCATGAAGCTGGCGAACCATCACGCTACCAGCGCAACCTGGAGGCCGACTTCGAGCTGCTGAGCACCCCCATCGCGCCGGGTGCTGATCCGGTCAAGGCGGTGGCCGACCTCGAGAGGATGCGGCAGCAGATCTACGACAAGGCGCTAAACCTTGCGTCGACACAGCGCCGGCTCAGTGCCACGATCCGCGAATACAACTCTGCACACGGCTTCGAGCAGGCGGACCGCAATGCGGAGAAGCTGAATGAAGTAAGGCGCAAAGGAGGAGATCTTGGAGGCGCCATGAACCGAGCCGGCCAGGCGCATGAACTCACCGACCTCAGCTTCCCCGAGTACAGCTGTCCTACGCAAAACATGAGGGCGGCGGAAGCAGCAGCCGCCGAGCTACCCTATCTCCAAGGCGAAGAACTACATCAACAAATGCGCCGGGTGCGACAACTCATCAACACGGCCAATCGGCAGCAGCGTGAAACGGAGGCAACGGCGAGCAAGGGGCATCATGAGCCGCCTCCAGGCTACGATGCAGCTGGCAAGTCCAAGCAAGGCGCTGAGGCGTCATCCACGAGCCGCGGAAGGGCGAAGGACAAGCAACCACGAGTTCATCGTGAGGGGAGCGCGAGCTCGCATCCTCGTGATCACGGCCGCGATCTGACTGGACGACATGAAGATGGCAACCGGAGCGAGCCTCGAGCCGGTCGGAACGTCAAGGAGCGTGTCGGCCACAAGGTCACCATCGACGAACGCCTGGGGCCGCTGGGACCCGAAACCAGCGATGACGCACTCCACCGCATCGACGTGCTCAAGCTGTCAAGCATCATCGAGGAAGAAGACATCGCCGCCCATTGCTGTTTCGGACCCCGCATCAGGAGCGAGCGATTCCCGAAGGGATTCACTCTCCCCAGGGACACGCCCAAGTACAATGGCACCGCGAAGCCGGAAGACTGGCTCGCCGACTACGTCACGGCGGTCAACATCGCAGGCGGCAACAAGCGGGTGGCCGTGCGCTAGGTTCCACTCATGCTCCAGGGATCGGCACGGACTTGGCTCAACAGCCTCCCAAAGGAGAGCGTCAACAGCTGGCTGGACTTCGAGGAAGTATTCAACCGCAATTTCACCGGCACCTATTTGCGCCCTGGCAACGCACAGCTGCTCGCGCTGTGCAAGCAGAAGGACGGCGAGTCGGACCGAGCCTACCTCACTCGATGGACGAGCCTACGCAACTCCTGCGTGGGAGTTCTCGAGCTCCAAGCTGTCCAGTACTTCATCCAAGGCTGCCGAGACCAGACGCTGCTCAAGCACCGGCTCCTGAGGAAGAGCCCGAAGACCATGCATGGCAGAGCTCATGGCGATCGCCGACGAGTACGCCACCGCCGACGCGGGCATGACCAACCTGAGCCGACTCGACGAAGCCGGAAGAATCATCACGACGGAGCCGGCTGCACGCCGCAGCCGGACGGACAACCAAGGAGGAAAATCGACCCGGCGTGATTTCGACGCGGCCGGCAAGCGCAAGTCCGCGGACGACCGTGTCGAGTCCAAGGTCGTCGCTACGACCGAGGGAAGGCCGGCAGGAGGCTTCGACAACCGCCGCATGAGGACAAGCAACGATATGCGCCGGACAAGGGCGAGGAAGAACTACGACTACATGCTCGATCAACCGTGCCGGAACCATGGCGACCGGCCAGCGAACCACACCGTCAGGCAATGCACTCTCGGTCGCCCAAGGCCACCACCGTACGAACGGCGAAACCGCCTCCGCCTCGGGATGAAGCCGGACAGGACGATCGAGGACGCGATGACTGACGACGTGAAGATAGGAATCGCGATGACCGCCAACGCGAGGAAGAAAGGAGGGAACGCCTTCCAGCTCCGCCTCCAAGGGGCCCAGACGGCTACCAGAATCCGGATGCCGCCTACATCGTGTTCGTTAGTGAGCGCGACGACAAGCGAAGCCGGCGCGAGCGGTTCAAGGAGGTGAACGCGGTGGTTCCACCTGTCCCCCAGTACCTCAACTGGTCGCAGGAACCAATCACGTGGGACCGCAGCGACCACCCGGAGCTGATGCCCAACCCAGGCGGCTATGCTCTAGTCCTAGAGCCCATGATCATCTCCGCCAAACGCGCCTGCACCTTCTCACGCGTCCTCATCGACGGGGGCAGCAGCATCAACATCCTCTACCGCAGCACGCTGGAGAAGCTGGGGATCTCCGAGTCCAGCTTGACGCCGAGCCGGACGGTCTTCCCCAGCATTGTGCCAAGGCGAGCCGGCTCATCCATGGGCCTTATCCGGCTGGACGTCCTATTCGGCACCAAGAGCAACCACCGCCGCGAGACTGTCTCCTTCGAGGTGGTCGACCACTCCAGCGCCTACCACGCTATCCTCGGGCGGCCGGCGCTCGCCAAGTTCATGGCGGTACCCCACTACGCCTACCTCAAGATGAAGCTACCAGGCCCACGCGGGATCATCACCGTCGCCGGAGACTACAAACGCTCCATCGCCTGCACCTCCGACAGCGCGAAGGTGGCCGAGACCATGGTCTGTAATGAGGAGATGAAGCAATTCAAGCGCAAGGCCAACGAGGAGAAGCTGGAGATTCCGGAGTCGGCCAAGCCGGCTGGTGAGTCGAGCTTCCAGGCGGCGCGAGACACGAAGAAGATCTACTTCGACGAAGCCGACAAGTCCAAGTTCATCACCGTGGGGGCGAACCTGGACCCCAAATAGGAAAGCGCGCTCATCGAGTTCCTCCGTGGGAACCGGGACATCTTCGCATGGTCCCCCAAGGACATGCCGGGTGTACCGAGGGAACTCGCTGAGCATTCTCTACACGTCCGTCCAGACGCCAAGCCAGTGAAGCAGTCCCTGCGTCGCTTCGCAGAAGGAAGAAGACAGTTGATAGGAGAAGAGATAGCGTGGCTACTTGCAGCCGGATTCATCAAGGAAGTACAACACACGGAGTGGCTTGCCAATCCGGTGATGGTGGAAAAGAAGAACAAGAAATGGCGAATGTGTGTCGACTACACACACCTCAACAAGGCCTGCCCCAAGGACCCCTTCGCACTGCCACGAATCGACCAAGTGATCGATTCCACAGCCGGCTGCGACCTCCTTTCCCTCCTCGACGCCTACTCCGGCTACCACCAAATTCCGCTGAACCCGGACGATCAGCTGAAGACCGCCTTCATCACCCCTACGGCCCGTTCTGCTACACCACCATGCCGTTCGGCTTGAAGAACGCGGGAGCAACATACCAGCGTTGCATGCAGAAATGCCTGCACGACCAGATCGGTCGCAACGCGCACGCCTACGTCGACAACGTCGTCATCAAAACCAAGGAGAAGCACACCCTCCTCGTCGACCTCAAAGAAACCTTCGACAACCTGCGCCGCTTCCAGATGAAGCTCAACCCGAAGAAGTGTGTGTTCGGCGTTCCAGCCGGACAGCTACTCGGTTACCTCGTGTCGGCACGAGGGATCGAAGCCAACCCAGAGAAAATCGCCGCCATCGACAACATGCGACAACCGAGAAGCGTCAAGGACATCCAAAGGTTCACTGGCTGTCTGGCATCCCTCAGCCGCTTCATCAGCCGGCTCGGCGAGAAAGCTCTCCCGCTCTACCATTTACTGAAGAAGACCGACAAATTCGTCTGGAGCGAAGAGGCAGACGCCGCCTTCAAGGAACTCAAGCGTGCGATGGCCACCGCCCCGGTCTTAGCGCCTCCAACCCCAAAGGAGCCCATGCTCATGTACATTGCCGCCTCCAACCGAGTCGTCAGCGTCGTCCTGGTGGTTGAACGAGACGAAGCCGGCAAGCAGCGGCCGGTTCAGCGACCGGTCTATTACCTCAGCGAGGTGCTTTCACAGTCGAAGCAAAATTACTCACACTACCAGAAGCTCGTATACGGCGTGTACATGGCAACGAAGAAGTTGAAGCATTATTTTCAAGAACATCCGATCAAAGTGATAAGCGACGCACCGCTTGCCGAGATCATAGGCAACAAAGATGCAACCGGCAGGGTTGCGAAATGGGCGATCAACCTGACGGCGCATGGAGTCGAATACAACAAAAGAACGGCGATCAAGTCATAAGAGCTGGCCGACTTTCTGGCCGACTGGACGGAGACGGACCACACTCCACCACCACCCGACTCCGGCGAGCACTTGCTCATGCACTTCGATGGTTCCAAAAGATACTGGGGACTCGGCGCCGGAGTCGTCCTCACCTCACCTAAGGGGGGCCGACTCGAGTACGTGCTACAGATCCACTTCACGGCGTCCAACAACGTAGCTGAGTATGAAGCTCTCGCGCATGGCCTCAAGCTCGCCAAGGCTATGAACATCAAGCGAATCCTCTGCTACGGCGACTCCGACTTGGTGGTCCAGCAGACCACTGGTCATTGGGACGCCAAGGACCCCAATATGGCCGCCTACCGCTTCTTCGTCCAACAACTCGCGGGATGCTTCGAAGGGTGCGAATTCCACCACATCCACCGCTTCAACAACGACGCAGCTGACACTTTGGCGAACATTGGCTCTCTCCGCGAGGAAATCCCACCCGGCGTCACCCTCGAGAAGCTTTACAAGCCATCCATCACGCCGTGTCCCGGCTCCGACTCCATCCAGATGCCGCCTGGTGCGGAGTCGGCCGGGCCGGCTCCAGGCGAGACGGAATCCGTCGAGGTCCTCGTCATCGAAGAAGCTCCGCCATGGACCCAACCCTTCCTCGCCTACCTCGCCAACGACGAGCTCCCAGCGGATGAGCTCACCGCCAGGCAAATCAAACGCCGAGCAAGTGCTTACACCATCATCAACAACGAGCTATACAAGCGCAGTTTCTCTGGGATATTCCAGCGCTGTGTGAGCCAAGAAGAAGGAATCAAAATACTCAAAGAAATCCATCAAGGCGAATGCGGTCATCACGCATCCTCAAGAGCAATTGTGGCCAAGGCATTCAGGCATGGTTTCTTCTGGCTGACTGCGCTGGCGGACGCAAACCAGCTGGTCCGGCTCTGCAACGGCTGCCAGCGATTTGCAACGCAGAAGCACACGCTGGCTTCAGCACTCAAGACAATTCCCATCACCTGGCCGTTTGCCGTCTGGGGACTCGACATGGTTGGCCCATTGAGAAGATCCAGCGGAGGCATGACACATCTGCTGGTAGCAGTCGACAAGTTCACAAAATGGATTGAAGCCAAGCCGATCAAGAAGCTGGATGGGCCAACAGCAGTCAAGTTCTTCAAGAGCATCATCTACCGCTTCGGCTACCCCAACAGCATCATCACGGATAACGGATCGAACTTCGTCAAGGGAGAATTCGCCAAGTTCTGCGGCAGGACCGGCATCCGGCTCGATGTGGCCTCCGTTGCGCACCCGCAGTCGAACGGGCAGGTCGAGCGAGCAAACGGCCTCATCCTATCCAGCATCAAACCGCGGTTGCTCGAACCGCTTGAGCGAGCAGCCGGCGCGTGGGAAGAAGAACTACCTTTCGTCCTCTGGAGCCTAAGGACGACACCGAATCGCTCAACCGGCTTCACCCCCTTCTTCCTCGTCCATGGGGCTGAAGCCGTCATGCCAACTGACATCGAGCATGACGCGCCCCGGATCGTGCTGTACACCGAAGCACAAGCTAAGCAAGCCTACGAGGATGGAATGGACCTGCTCGAGGAAGCACGCCAGATTGCCGAGTCAAGGTCGGCGATGTACCAGCAACAACTACGCAATTACCACAGTCGGCGCGTCAAGCATGTCCGCTTTCGTGAAGGCGACCTCGTGCTCCGGCTCATCCAGGATACCAAGAACATGCACAAGCTCTCATCACCATGGGAAGGACCATTCATCGTCAGCAAAGCGCTCATCAACGACGCCTACTACTTGATCGACGCCCGCGAACACAAGAAGGACACAATGGACAAGGAAGGCGATGAAACGGAAAGACCATGGAACGCGTCACTCTTGCGTCGATTCTACACCTGAGAAAGAACCATGTATGTATCACCCATGCTATCAATAAAGGAATGAGAATGATGAGCACATGTGCAGTTTTTCGCAACCTTTTTCGCATTTCCTTTCCGGTTCTTCCGGCAGCCGGCAAGTTTGCCTTTAGCGGCCGTGTAGCGTGACTAACCCCTAAACGGTTAACTCTTCGAAACCGGTTAAAGCCGGCAAGAGAACAAGCTAGAGGGGGCCAACAACGTGAAAAACGCATAAAGGGAAATAATGCCGGCTGAATAATGCTCTTC